>JAHHZJ010003369.1:0-89742 GCA_021437245.1 Aegilops speltoides
AGACGCAAGGCCGGCTCACTAGCTGCGTTGCCGCCATGAGTAGATTCATCTCCAAGTCAGCGGGCGTGCCCCTTCCCTTTTTTCAAAATCTTGAAGAAGAAGGACCAATGAGTGGGCCCGGAGGCCGAGCGCAGCGCTGCAGGATTTGAAGAAGTACCTCTCCTCTACCCAGTGCTGGTTGCGCCCAAACCACAAGAACCGTTCTTTGTTGTACCTAGCGTGACAGCGAATCAGGTGGGTTAGCGCCACACTTATTGGCACGCGAGAGAAGGTCGACGAAGAAGGCAGCGGCGTGGCAGAGTCAATGGATGGCGAGCCAGAGCCCTCCAGCAGTGGCTCGGTCCCGACAAGATCTGAGTCCCCGGCGGTGGTGGTCGACCATGGCCCTGAGTCTTGATGGGCATAAAAGAAGAAAATGGTGCAGACCCAGTTTACTTTGTCGACTTCCTCTTCTTTGGGGGCTAGGTCGAGGTACTCAGTGTGCAAAATTGCTCTTGGCCTCCTCATGGCCTCAAGGAAGCTGCGTTATTACTTCAGCGCCGCGAGATCACCGTGGTCACCCGCCTCCCATTACAGCGGATCTGCATAACCCACATGCAGCGGGAGGATCGTGAAATGGGCCTCGAGCTGTCGAGTTCCGTTTAAAGTTAAGCACCTCGGCGATTGAGGCGAGTCTTGGCAGAGTTCGATTGCGGGGAATGGACCTCGACGCATCGACGAAGAGGCAGAGACCACTCTCCCGGCAAGGAAGCGAGCCACAACTGGATCATGTACTTTGATGGGGCTTTTTTTAGCCGCAAAGCGTCGGTGCTGGTGTGCCTGCTTCACCCACCGGAGAGCACCTATCGCCCAAGTGCACTTTCCCGAGAGATGTTAACTAACAACACGCTTGAGTACGAGGGCTTGCTTGCGGTCTCGGGATCGCGACGACCTCGAGTTAAAAAGCTCATCGTGAGGGGTGATTCGCGGCTCGCCGTCAGCGGAGATCAACAAAGATTACCAAAGCCCATCGATGGAAGCTACGTGGATGAAGTGAGAAACTAGAGGAGCGCTTTGACGGCATACGACAGAGCATGTCCCTCGGACGGAAAATGACATTGCCGACTGCCTGTCAAAGCGCGCTGCCCTCAAGCTACCTGTGGAACCAGGTACTTTTGTGCTTCGGTTAACTCAACCATACGTTGAACCATCAACCGGGCAGAACAAGCGGAGGAAGCTAGGCCCCGGCAAGTACTTCCCAACCGAGCTCCCCGGAGCTGCTGGCAAAGATGTTGCCGTGGATGCCGATCCTGCCGCAGGGCAACCGACTCCGGTAGGGCCTCGGGCCATGGCCGTAGAGACGACCGCTCCCGTGGAAGAAGAGATGCCTTTGATCCTTGTCGTCGAGCCACGGGCTCCGGCATGGGCGCAGCACACCGTTCGATTCCTCCAAATAGGAGAGCTTCCTGAGGAGCAGAAAGAGGCAGAGAGAGTAGCCTGCCGGTCTGCTCTGTACCAATTCATTGACAACATCTTGTACAGAAAAAGACCGAATGGGGTGAAATTGAAGTGCATCTCCCGGGAGGAAGGACTAGAGCTGTTGGCAGAGATACATGGAGGCATATGTGGCTCCCACATAGGGTCGAGGGACTTTGCTAGCAAGGCTTTCCGGCAAGGTTTCTTCTGGCCCACTGCCCTCCAGGATGCGATGGCACTAGTAACCAAGTGTGAAGCGTGCCAGTTCCATTCGAAGAAGCTTCATCAACCAGCTCAAGCTCTTCAAACCTTCCCTCTCTCCTGGCCCTTCTCGGTCTGGGGGCTCGACATATTGGGCCCTTTCCCTCATGCCGTCGGGGGCTTTGAGTACTTGTATGTTGCAATTGACAAGTTCACAAAGTGGCCAGAGGTGGAAGCGGTGAGGAAGGTGACAACGCAGTCAGCCATCAAGTTCTTCAAGGGGCTAGTTTGTCATTTTAGGGTACTGTCGATGTCAAAACCGGCGGATCTCGGGTAGGGGGTCCCGAACTGTGCGTCTAGGCGGATGGTAACAGGAGACAAGGGACACGATGTTTTACCTGTGTTCGCCCTCTTGATGGAGGTAAAACCCTACGCCCCGCTTGATTAATATTGATGATATGGGTAGTACAAGAGTGGATCTACCATGAGATCAAGGTGGCTAAACCCTAAAGCTAGCCTATGGTATGATTGTTGTAATGTATGTTGTGTCCCACGGACCAAAGCCTCCGGTTTATATAGACACCGAGGAGGCTAGGGTTACACGTAGTCGGTTACAATGGTAGGAGATCTACATATCCAGATTGCCAAGCTTGCCTTCCACGCCAAGGAAAGTCCCATCCGGACACGGACGGAGTCTTCAATCTTGTATCTTCGTAGTCTTGGAGTCCGTGAATGATGATAGTCCGCTGTCCGGACACCCCTAGTCCAGACTCCCTCAAGAGCCTCGAACCAGGCTTCAATGACGATAAGTCCGGTAGCGATAATGTTCGGCATTGCAAGGCGGGTTCCTCCCTTGAATAATCCAGAGAAGATCATGAACACCGGGATAGTGTCCGGATCTGCAAAATAAATTCCACATTCCATCAGTAGAGAATAATGCACATAAATCCAATCTGCTGACGTACTTGGCGGCATGACATCACACCGCTACCAGGCCTTTACTTGAATCGTTTTTATTATACCACCTCATCACGCTTAGCGAGCGGTTCTTGGCACGCGTCTTGTCGAGCAGAGATCATGCTCCCTTATTCCGGATTCTCATCAATACGGACATGGTAACCCAACGCGCCATTGATGGTGGCGCTTGGGAGATAAGCGAGTTTTACCGGGCTAGTGGGGGACGATAGTCTTCGTCCGCCTATATATAAGGGATAAGGATTTACCTTCTCACCTACGCCTTCTTCCTCCTTTGCTTATCCATCTCCACACACTCAAGCTCCTACGCCCAAGCTCACGCATCTCGCCTCGACCTTCTCCGATCATGTCCGGAGTGGGAGGCAAATGGTTGGCCTCCACCATTAAGGAGGAGCACATCACCAAGCTGCACAACGCCAGATACCTTTCCGGCGATATCGCGCATCGGCTGCCCGATGAGGGGCAGCTCATCCCCACCCCCGGGCCCCATGAGAGGGTTGTTTTCCTTCCCCACTTCCTTCGCGGACTGGGCTTTCCACTGCACCCTTTCGTCCGGGCTCATGTTCTATTACGGCCTGGATTTCCACAATCTGGCGCCGAACTTCATCCTCAACATCTCGGCGTTCATTGTCGTGTACGAGGCCTTCCTCTGCATCCAGCCCCACTTCGGCCTGTGGCTCAAGACCTTCAACGCAAGCGAAGGTTGTGAAGGGCACATAAGCGAATCTTGAGGCGCCATGTTGGGCAAGTTGCCCAACGATCCTTTGGCTCGAGGAGCCTTCGTGGACTCCGTTAAGGGGTGGCAATCGGGGTGGTTCTACATCACCGAGCCTTGAACCCGTGGTGGCGGGCCCCGAAGTTCAGATCTCGCATCCCCCGCAGCTCACCTCCCGGAAAGAGAAGGGCTTGTTGTGGGGCAATCGGAGGAGCAGACGGACTCGAGCCCTGTATCCGAAGCTGGTGAACAATAAGCTCGGGCTCGTCGACGTGGTCCAAGTCATGCTCATCCGCCGGATTCTCCCATGCCAAGAACGGGCATTCAATCTTGTGGGAGTTCAATCCGGAACAGCACCAGGTGCTAAGCGGGCTCTTCGACATGACGTCTGGCGCGCTGGAGGTGGTGTTTAAGGGTGTCGAAGCCCCGCATCCGCTGACGGAAGATCGCGATTTAGCTCGCAACATCCACCGACGAGGTAAGTGATTCAACCCTTTACGGACACTTGTGGTAAACAGATTGATTCTAAGAGGGTTCAATCTTTCTTTTCCTTTGGCAGGAATGGATGGAGAAGGCCGTGCAGCTCATCCGTCCGGCTCCCATGCCGAAGACCCGGTGAGCGCCTGTCTCAGCGGGGCTGCTGGTTCCAGCACCGCACGTGGTGCCGAGAAGAAGGCCAAGAAGGTGGCCACGGGACTCGAAAAGAGTTCCCGCAATCAAGCGTCCCGACGACGAGGCGGACTCTCCCCAAGACGAGGAGGAGGAAGAAGACTCTCTCCGGAGGAGGAGAGAGGAAGAGGAAGGCTTCCCCATAGGGGAGGCGAAGGGTCCAAGAGGGAAGAACTATTCCCTCGACAGTTCCGCCAACATCATCGTTGGCGAGGAGGTGGCCTTCAAGGGCCAGGCCTCGGCGAGATCGTAAGTATCCGGATCCACGATATGCAATTTCTTCGCATCACCTAGTGTCCTACTAATGCCGCATACTGTCCGCAGTCCGGCGATGATGATCTCCCGCTTCGCCGAAGCGGGTCGTTGGCCCCGTCGGATGTGGATTCACTTCGACCGCTTCTACCCCCAGCGCCCGATGAGGACGCCGAGGTGGGATCCCAGAGAGGACCCATCGGGAGGAGGCTCGGGCGCCGCCAGCAGCCTCCGGACTTTGCGCCGGGACTCTACATCGAACCTGCGGCGGTTCCGAGTCCGGCAGCAGCTACTCGAAAGAAGGGCAAGACTGTGACACCGGCGGCCTCCGCCCAACCGAGGCGCCGGACAACTGTTGGAGGTGCTTAAAGGCGCTTTCATCGAGGAAGAACACCGCACTATCATGAGTGCGGTGATTGAAAGGATTACGCTCGCCAAGAGCGGGCTGACCGAAGCTCGCATCAAGCCTTCTAACAGCTTTGAGGTAAGAAGTTATAATGATGTAATGTAATACCGCATACACAGTAGCCCTCGATGCTCGATTCGGTGTTCGGAAAGAAAAGCGGACTGAGGATCTAAGAAGATATACGTGAGGTTGCTTAAAATATGTCAATATGGGTTTGCAGTGCTCATTTCTTTGACCTCTGCCGCCCGATTGCGGAGGTCGGTGCGTTGAAGCAGATCTCGAGCGGTCGAGCAAGAGCTCGCCATGCCAAGAAGCAGCTCGAGGACAAAGAAGGTGAGTAACACCACTTTGAATAGTTACCTTCTGAGTAAAAGGATTTTGGTTGCAATAAAATTAACAAGGATAATATGGGTATTGTAGGGGCCACAAGCAGGTGGCAGCCACGAAGGAGGCTGTGTCGCGGCGAGCAGTGCAGCCACGGGCAGGCAGAGCGAGAAAAGCAGGAGGCACGGGTGGCGGAAGTACGGCAAGAGCACCAGGCTCTCATGGAGAAGCATGAGAGCTTGGAGCATGACTCCAAGACTCGAGAGTCCGAGCTTGCCTCGGCTCTCGAAAGTGCCCAGTCCGCCAAGGCCGAGGCCCGTAAGGCCCTTCAGGAGGTTGAAGATGTAAAGAAGATAGCGGCGGGTAAGGCATTTTTCATGCAAAGCAAGCATGTTAATGTAAACTACCTAACACTTACCCGCATTCGGAGCTCTCCAGGGGCGTTTGCAGATCTGCCACGTAGTGTGTCCGATGCCGCCGCATTCTATCGTGGCGAGGAGGGGAGCTCGACGGAGAAGGTCTTCTGGTCTCAATATGCTATGGCCGCCATCCGGTGCCCCTAGCGACCAGCTGGCAAGCAGCTGGTCGAACTCCTAAGGTAGCCGAGGAGGCCATGAAGGGCCTTATAGTCCAGGTATGGCACGAGACAGGCCATGCTCGGGAGCTACTTTCAGCCTCGCGGCGGCTGGTGGATCGTGCCCTCAGGTGGAGGTCATCAAGCGCTCCGCCTATATTGAAGATGCTCGTCGGGCCCTTGCCCGCACAAAGGTGCACTGGGGCAGGCTGGATGCGGAGAAGCTTCTCACGGACCCGCCGCCACCGGGCAAGGAGTATCGTACGCCTGAAATGTATTATAAAACTGTCCTGAAGGGAGCCCGCGATATTGCGGATGAATGCCCCAGAGATGTAATTTTTGAGTAAACTCGCTATGTATTATCTCATGCGCTGAAAACTTTGTTCATATCGCATTAAGCAACGCTTGTTTAATTTAAAATATTACCTACTGTGTGGCCGTTTATAAAATCGAGAGATGGCAAGTCGTTGGCTCAGCCCCGAGCATGAGTCTTTGGGGTGTTTGGGATAAACTTGAGCACTCTTGTTCCCATTTTTGGGTCCATCTAGGGAGGCGCTCAACACAACGAACAAGGCAACCAGACTTATAATGCTTGAACACTCTGACTTAGCCATAGAATTCTATAATTTTAAATTTCAGCGAAGCCCCTGGTATTCGGAAGGCCGAATCCGGGGCGCTATCCACGCCTTCGTCGAACATTGATCCGGAACTTCGCTCGAAGTGGCATGAGTCTTTAAGGACTCGAAAAGACCTCTCGAACAGCGACCAGTCTCTCGCCTTATCATGCCTGTCAGTTTTAGCTTTCTCCACTGAGGTGCTCGCCCGGCTCAACCGGGGCGCAATCGCAATGGTTCTCCAGTGCCACCTTAGCCGACAAGCGGGCGTAAGGCACCAAACGTGGGGCAGGGCAAACCCAACTATTGACCCAAGACATGATTCGGAGCCGATTCATATAATGCTATAAGTTCGGGGTGCCGCACGTATGAAAGTGTTCGGACTTGTCACACCATAATGTGGGGAACATAAGCCCCTGGTGTATTAGACCGTACCAAAATATACGGGTGCAAGATGTCCTGTAATGAACATATATATATAAACTAATGTAATTGCAGTCGAAAAGTGCTGCATTATTTATTAAAGGAAGTCTGCTATGAGTGCGGATACAAATAGTGCGGTAAGCAAGGGATTTGGACTAATTAAACATGTCCCCCTCCAGGGATGAGCTGCGGACTTGGTGTATATAATCGAATTTAATGCTCGTATTTGAGACCACCTGAGTGTTCGTCGCAGCCTTCTTTCTTCCCTGGCTGTTGCATCGTGAGTTTGGCAGGTTCACCGCCGGACAGGGCCTCTGGTTAACGGAGTCCTGTGTATACAAAGAAGGAAAATAATAATAAGAAAGGGTTGCACACTTGCGAGCCCCTGGTGTGGTCGAGCCGCACTCTGGGTCCATTGTGATCGTGCCCCTTCCCCTACTCCCATGGTATCTCCAAAGCGTAATGATGTACGCGGAGGGTTGTTCTTGCAATCATGCGAGGGCGGGGGTTAGGGCCGCATTGCTATGCGTGCTATGATCATGCCAGGTTGCCTTGGTTGGTATTGCTTGGCGCTGCGTTTTCTTTGTATCCGGCGTTTAACGACGGACTCGAAATGCCTTAAAAGGCTGCTCTGTACTCCACGCGAGAGTCAGCCAGATGCTCCTCCGTTCGGAGGGAGCGTTCCATATTTCCGTTGACCGTGATGACTCCACGAGGGCCTGACATCTTGAGCTTGAGGTATGCATAGTGCGGCACCGCGTTGAACTTTGCAAACGCGGTTCGTCCGAGCAGAGCGTGATAGCCGCTGCGAAATGGGACTATGTCGAAGATTAACTCTTCGGTCCGGAAATTATCCAGGGATCCGAAGACCACTTCCAGTGTGACTGAGCCTGTACAATTGGCTTCCACACCTGGTATGACACCTTTAAAGGTTGTCTTTGTAGGTTTAATCCTTGAGGGGTCTATGCCCATCTTGCACACTGTATCCTGATAAAGCAGGTTCAGGCTACTACCGCCGTCCATCAGGACTCTCGTGAGGTGAAATCCATCGACGATTGGGTCTAAAACCAATGCGGAGAATCCTCCATGGCATATGCTGGTCGGATGGTCTCTTCGATCGAAAGTGATCGGACAAGAGGACCATGGATTGAACTTTAGGCGTCGCTCCATCGCATAGGCGTCCCTTAGTCGCGCTTCCTCTCCTCTTGGGTATATGGGTTGCGTAAATCATGTTCACCGTCCGCACTTGTGGGGAAACCTTACGTCCTCTATTGTTGGTCGGGTCTCCTCCTCGTCGTCATTGTTTAGCCTTGTCATTGTTTTCGGCAATTAACTTGCCTGCCTGTTTGAACACCCATCAATCTCTGTTGGTGGGATTGGCTGGCTTTTCGGGGGTGCCATGTATCTGGCATAAGCGGTCGAGTATTCGGTCCAAGTTGGACGGACCCGGAGTGGTTCTTTTGAATGGCTTCTTCCGCTGACAGGGTTTAGAGCCTCAGAATCCAGCGTTGACTGCCATATCCTCCTTCTCGTCACCGTTAATGCAGCGTTTGTTTTTGTTTCGACGTGACCTGCCGTTGTGGTCCTTAGTATCCGGACTGCCAGAGTTTTTATTAAGGTTGTTGCTGCGGGCTAGCCAGCTATCCTCCCTCGCGCAAAAGCGGGTCATTAATGATGTGAGTGCTGCCATGGATTTTGGCTTTTCCTGTCCCAGGTGCCGGGCTAGCCACTCGTCATGGATGTTATGTTTGAAGGCTGCGAGGGCCTCTTCATCCGGACAATCGATGATTTGGTTTTTCTTTGTCAAGAACCGTGTCCAGAATTGTCTGGCTGATTCCTCTGGCTGCTGAATTATGTGGCTTAGGTCATCGGCATCTGGTGGCTGCACATACGTGCCCTGGAAATTGTCGAGGAATGCGGCTTCCAGGTCTTCCCAACACCCAATTGACTCTACGGGCAAGCTATTAAGCCAATGCCGAGCTGGTCCTTTAAGCTTGAGTGGGAGGTACTTGAAGGCGTGGAGATCGTCGCCGCGGGCCATATGGATGTGAAGGAGATAATCTTCAATCCAAACTGCGGGGTCTATTGTGCCGTCGTAGGATTCGATGTTTACGGGTTGAAACCCTTCAGGGATTTGATGATCCATTACTTCGTCAGTGAAGCATAGCGGGTGTGCGGTGCCTCTATATTGGGCAATATCACGACGCAGCTTCGAGAGGCGTTATGCTGCTGTGTTCGGCCCGGCGAGGGGTTATTGTATCGGCGCGGCGGTATTAAATGCGCCCGATCGTAGAAGCGCCCTCGTGATCTGTAGATGGATCTGGATTACCTTGCTTTGTCCTCCTATACTTTTGGAGGGGCGTTCGAGTTTAAACTCTTCGGCCGCGAGGACCTCGGTCCATCGATCGGCCAGCAGGTCCTGATCAGCTTGGAGCTGCTGCTGCTTTTTCTTTAGGCTATTTGCTGTGGCGATAAGCCTGCGTTTAAAACGCTCTTGTTGTTGGAGGATCCTCGGGCACGCGATTTAATTGCGTCGTTGAGGCTTGCCTCGTCTTGGAGGGAGGTATATAGTTATAATCCTCGACCTCTTAAATCACGCCGCCCTCTCGTGGGGGCTCGCGTCTGTGTCCTCCCTGCGCTGAGTCTTCTTTGGAGGGATTATCTTCGGCACTCTACGGGGTATTATTATCTCACTTCGGAATCTCCATTCTTCTTTGTGGCGGGATTTAGAGCGGCGCTGCTTGGCGCTTGCCATTGGGCTGTTTCTTTAAGGAATCTGCCTCGCTACTTTCTTCGCCGTCCGTCCTTTGGGGTGTCCACCATGTATATGTCGTATGACGAGGTGCTCTTCTAGTGCCTCAGCAGGCGCTGGTTCTGTTCGTCTCCGGCATCGTTGTCCATAGCGTCGATGTCTTCGGGGTCATAGTCTAGCATGTCGGTAAGATCATCGACAGTGGCTACAAAGTGGGTGGTGGGTGGGATCTGAATTTCTTCGCCGTCCGTATCCCAACCATCCTGGCCATAGTCCGACGCCAGGACTCTCCGAGAAGAGAGATGCTTTAGGGAATTTAGGATGTCGCCAAAGGCGAGTATTGGAAGATGTCATGGCGGTGAATTCCATAACGGCGCCCAATCTGATTCGATTGGTAAGGCGTGGGAGGTCCGGAGTCCGACAAGGAGTCCGGTACCTCGGAATCACGAGTTTCGCGATGGAAAAGGTTAGTTGTAGGATCGGAAGTATGTCTAGAGGGGGGGTGATTAGACTACTTGACAACTTAAAAGTTTAGCCTTTTGATTAGGGCAAGTTTTTAGCAAGTTCACAATGATGACCAAGTCAAGTATCACCCTACACATGCAATTCTAGAGTTATGGCAGCGGAAAGTAAATTGCACATGTAGTAAATAAGAGGTGGAGAAGAGCAAACGCAATTTGGAGACACGGAGATTTTTCTCGTGGTTCCGATAGGTGGTGCTATCGTCAATCCACGTTGATGGAGACTTCAACCCACGGAGGGTAACGGGCTGCGAGAGTCCACGGAGGCTCCACCCACGAAGGGTCCACGAAGAAGCAACCTTGTCTATGCCATCATGGCCTCGTCCACGGAGGACTAGCCTTACTCGGGTAGATCTTCACGAAGTAGGCGATCTCCTTGCCCTTACAAACTTCTTGGTTCAACTCCACATCTTGACGGAGGCTCCCAAGCGACACCTAACCAATCTAGGAGGCACCACCTCCAAAAGGTAATAGATGGTGTTGGTGATGATGAACTCCTTGCTCTTGTGCTTCAAATGATAATCTCCCCAACACTCAACTCTCCTCACCGATTTGGCTGTGGTGGAGGAAGGATTGAGTGGAAAGCAACTTGGGAAGGCTAGAAATCAAGTTTCATATGGTGGGAGTGGAGCAACTTGATCTCAACACAAGGGTAGGTAGTTTTCTTCTCGAAATGTAAGGTAGGAGTGGTAGTTCTTTCGATGGCTCTCTCCACGAATGAAGAGGAGGTGGAGGGTATTTATAGCCTCCACACAAAATCCAACCGTTACACATTTGACCAATCTCGGTCGGGACCGAAGTTGACAACTCGGTGAGACCGAAAGTTCAAATCTTGTGAGCGTTGGGATTTTCGATGGGACCGAAAATACAATCTCGGTTAGTCCGATTCTTCCAAAGTCTAGGGTTTGCCAATCTCGGTGGGACCGACTTTCTCATCTCGGTGACACCGATTTGAGTCTACGAAGGTTCTGAAGCTTGGCAACACCAATTTGGTATGACCGAGTTTGGAATCGGAAAATCCGAAATTCTTAGGGTTTGGGTATATGGTGAGGTGGTTCATCTCGGTGTGGTGAGTTTGGAATCGGTGGGACCGAGATTACTTATGGGTTTATGTTGGAATGAAAGATTGCTGATAGTTTGAGAGATAAATCACTAAGCACTTTGAGCAACCAGATCATCATCATAACCTCATCCCTTTTAATAGTATTGGCTTTCCTATGGACTCAATGTGATCTTGGATCACTAAACCAAAAATGGAGTCTTGAGCTTTTGCCAATGTTTTCCTTAGCATTTTGAGGGTCCACATCATCAGTCATTGCCATACCCATATCACTGAACTTTCTGAAATATTCTCAAGAAATGATTAGTTCAATGATATATATGTTGTTATTAATTACCAAAACCACCCAGGGATTAGTTGCACTTTCAATCTCCCCCTTTTTGGTAATTGATGACAACATATAGATCAAAGCTTCGACAAATGATATAATCAATGAATAACATCGTCGCTTTGAGAAGTATGTGATAAGCAAGAGCTCCCCCTAAATTTGTGCATTATTTAAGATTTGCGTTTGAATGCAAATGCACAATCGATTAGGATCATGGGTCACTCTTCCATGTCACATACATCTTGGTGGAGCGCACAAAATGATAAGAATGAATAGCATGCACCCAATCACCAAGACATGAGTAAATGATCATACAAGATATGAATGGAATATGATAAGCATTAAGCACACATTAAGCATAGTATGATCAAGCACTCATCAAGATAGAGCAAACGTAGTATCAAACACACGAAATGTCTCAAAGAACTCAAAAGTATCTCAAGGAAAACCGCAAAGCGAAAGAGCAAAAGCGAGCACTCTCTCTCAAGAAGTCCTATGATCTATACAATTTTCCCCTTTGGCAACAAGTTACCAAAAAGTTCGAAAGGTATAGAGCTAATCGTCACTAGGGACTCTGCTGGCGGCTCCTGTCTGCGTCGATGGAGTGGAGATAGCTGCATCTGCAAAAGCTTCTGCTGAAGTCTGTGGAGCTGGAGGAGTGGACACTTGGAGTGGTGCTGAACCGATGGAGCTGTGGGAGGTCTTGATGTAGTAGCCACAGGGTGCATCATGGAATAGCAGTGATCTGGGCTTTGTGGGCCTTGGAGCAGGCTGCTCATAGTCATCTGGACCATATCACCTTCCATCTCCTTCATGAGCTCTGCCTTCTCCTCTTAGCTTCCTCAATGTCGCCTCAAGCTTGTTGACGGTGACCTGCACTTGATCGACTTGACATCCGAGCATGGAACTTATCTTCAACTATCCTCTCAAGACTCTCCGAGACTGCACTATGCTGGCAAGCGTAGTTCAATCTCTCGAGTGGCTTCAAGAAGTTGTTCTCCAACGCTCTTGGGCTTTCTTCTTGCTTCCTTTTCAGCTTTAGCTTGTTTGGCAACTTCAGACTTAGCATGTCCTTCGACAGATGTGGGAGCATCCTCAGTCATCACAACTTCATTATCTTCATGTTCAGGCTGCAGTGGCAAGTGGGGTCTATCCAACAGGTAGGTGTCCGTGCCAAACTTGGCATTAATGAGCATCTGAATATGCGGAGCAAACCCACACGACCTCTTACGGTCTGCTCTTTGTCCTCTTGATAGTCTCTACTATCGGTCCATCACCTTAAAGGTGTCTTCTGATCTAGAATGTGCAGCATGTTGATAGAATAGCCTCTTATCATGCGGTGGTCTCCTGACTTGGGCATCAAAGTATGCCTCAGAATGGTGTTAGTGGTTGGGAGACCTGCCTGAAGATGATAAACTGATCCAAGCTTCCATATCTCAACATCCTTGTCAGGTACCTCATTGTACATGTTCTTCATAGACTCGTGATTTTCTTGGAATGCCATAGACATCAACATCATCATCCCTTGATCTTTGGTGCATTCAGCAACGCTCTCCATTCCTCAACAGTTGAATGGAATCTCGTCCTTCATCATCCATACAATTCGCCATCTGGATAGAAGTGTGCGGTGGCATAGAACCGCATGATCATCTCATCATTCCAAGCGGTCAATTTCGACCAACGAACTCTGCAACTCCACATGCGGTGAAGCTTTCATGCACATGTGGGAAATAGTCTCGTGCTCTTCATCGTCGATGTAATCCCGGTCTACATATCTCGTGTCGGCAACAATTGGCTTCTTATCCATGAGCACTGTCTCATAAAAATCTTGTTGCTCTCTGGTGTGGAATCTAGAGTCAACACTGTCCTTCTCCTGGTGGCATATGGATCAACTTGCCTCCATAGCTTCGAGACCTTTGTCCTTCCTTTCCTTCATATTTTCAGCTCGAGGATGAGCATCATTATGAATCGGCAATTTCGTGCGAGCTTCAAGCAAAACATGAGCCTCATCATCAAATTCTGCAGTGGCACATTGTCCTTCTTCTTTCTCAAGCAGGTATATTTCTCACGATTTTCTTTGGCTTGGCGGCAGGTTTGGCTTGGGCTGCCTTTGCTGGAGCTGATGGCTTAGCTTTTGGGTGCTCCCGCCTCGATGGCATCTCCCATCAACTTTTTGCTTCGAGGAGGCTGGGGTGCTTCCTCATCGAGTCATCATCATCAGCTTCTTCATGAACTAGCCTCTTCCTCTTGGAAGTTTTCTTGATCTTCTTTGGAGGTTTCTTCTTCCATGCTGAGCTTCTTTGCAATGTGGATTTCTTCACCTTGCTGGTGCCTTTCTTTGATTGTTGCCCTTGATAGCCCTTGGCAACCACTTGCCTTTTGGCTTTGAAGTTATCTCCTCATCTCGCAACAAAGTCGAATCCTCCTCATCGAATTCCTCTTCTTCCTGGCCCTCGTGGCAGCTGGAGGCAATCCACTTGGAGTGCTCCTCTCTCCATCATCTGAAAAACTGCTTGCTTGGGACTTGTAATCGCCTCGAATCTCAAGCTGGTGATTCGGACCTGTCGACATTGTCACTAACATCGAGACATGGTGACAACCTGTGTGAAAAGAATAGGTATAGGCAGAATAGAAGAGTTATCACAAATCGCAGAGGATTTTGCAAAAAGAATGAGTTCAAACATTAGTTTTAGGTTTTCACGAGAATGCATTTCGGTCCGCCGAGTCTATAAATTCGTGAATCCAAGTGTCTAAACAGACCATACACACCACTTTCGGTTGGACGAAATGGGTTTCGATCTAGCCGAGAGCACTAGGGTTTCACTAAATCCTCACGGTCTTACCGATTTGCACAACTTCGGTTTAACCGAAAAGTGCGGTGCAATGACCAGAGGCCAAATCGGTCAGTCCGAGAATGTAGAATCGGTCACACCGAGATGTGTTCGGCGGAAACCTAACCCTAAAATTTTCACTCGAATTTTGTTCTATGATCTAATCTGCTGGATAGGAAGATTTCAATCTTGGCAAGAAGCTAGGCAAAACCTATCGTGCATTGAATCAGCGGTTGAAGCACGAGAGGGATGAAACTCACCCAATCTGGTGGAGCTTCACTACGGCGGCAACGGCGCGATGAGAATGACCGTTGACGGCGATGGAGACCCGCGGCGAGGGCGCACAGGCGACGGCGGAGACGATCCGAAGACCACGGCGACGGCATCGAAGGGTTTGAGGGCGAGGCGTTTTGAAGAAGTAATCAACGCGCTGTCCTCGGGTATATATACCTTCGGTTGTCGGTGGGACCGAAGTTGGAAAACTTCGGTGGGACCGAGATGGTTAATCGCGTGCGATTACACTTCGTCACGCCGAATTTTAACTTCGGTTTCACCGAGGTGAAAACCTAGATCAATCCAAGTGATTTGGTCCGTCCGATTTGAGTATATCGGTTTGACCGAAAGTACTTAGAAGGTTTTGGAAGTTAGGCTTTTGACGGATCGGTGGCTCCGAGTGCTCCTCACTCGGTCCGTCCGAAAAAGTCTTGTTCAAAGTTTGTGATATAAGCATGAATAGAGTTTGAGACAAGAAAGCATAGATAGCTAGGGAGGAACTTAGGCATTCTTGTCCATCCATTTGGTCAAAAGAGAAAACCAAAAGACCAAAGCAACAAATGGATGTCCTCGAATGGATAAAATCATGCATCCAACATGCTCACACAATAAGATAGCAAATGAAATATGTGTCAAACATGCACAAACAAAACACTAGCTACTAGCACACAATTTGGCGATGACTAGGTCATCTATATATGAGTATATTGACTTAGGAGTCAAATGAGAACATTTGATCATAGGTCATACTCATCGCTTAAGCACAAGTGGGGTTACCACTTTTCCATAAAGCATTAATGTGTTCACATCATTAGAAGATGCTTTAGCTCATTTCTTTAGAGCAAAGCTCCCCCTTGATGTGAGAACCCCTTTTAAAGGGTCAAACTAACCTTGGGTTGTCGTTGAAGACTTCATGTAGATGTTGAAGATGTGGATGCTCAATGTTGATGAAGATCATCAAGAGTTGGGAGCAATCCTTTGGATTCGGGCACTTTCAATACCTACATGGGTTAGTCCCACAAGGAACAAACAAGGATATCCATGGACATAGATTGAAGTACACAATAGATGATGTCCATGAAAGCAATGATTACCTTGTCCCTTGACTTACCAACATGAGGGTTTGTGACTCCATGAACTAGTGCAAGATGTGGAAGTTGATTGCACAAGTTCTTGCCAAAATGAATGTGAGTGAAGTATGTTGGCGGAGTCACCCTCAAGAACTCTCTAGTTCTTCTTCTTCGGGATCCACATCATCTTGATGGGAATCCTTGGGGTAGTAGTTGAGCTTGTCAAGTAGAACTTGAAGTTGCCTTGGGAACCCACTTGACCATGGCCTTGGGTGCTTCAATGAATGCATCAATCTCCTCTTGAAGCTTGTCCTTGCCTTTTAGCTTGTGGTCTTGTGGTGGAAGGTCATCTTGAGCTTGTTCCACATTGGAAGAAGTAGGATCATACTTCTCCTCTTGAGAAACAAACTTTGGAGTGGGATATTGACCTTCTTCCCATTCAACACCCTCGGCGTTGAACTTTCGCTCAAAACCAATTCCTTGATTCTTCCGGTGTCTTCCTTGTTTTGAACAATTTCTCAAAGCTCTTGCTTCCGGCAAGACTCTTGTAGACACCTTTCTATAATCCCTTTCAATAGACTATTTTCTTGCTCAAGTGAAACTTGGCTTGAAACATTGTTAGTGGAATCAAGAGAATTACTAGAAGTAACAACATTTGATTTAGCATGATTATTGTTACTACTAGATGAAGAATTTTCTTATGCTTGTCATGCTTAGTTTTAATAGGTGGCAAGAAATTAGACAAGAGAAGTCGTTTGGCAAGATATGAAGAACTCTTCTTTCAAGATCGTCATTGATAGCTTTTAGAAACTCATGTTCTTGCTCTAGATTGAGCTTCTCGAGCGTAGCTTCTCATGAGATCTTAGGAGCTCTCTATGATCTTCTTGAGTTGTTTCATGAGCTAACTTAAGAGTGTTTAGTTCTTTAGTTAGACGCTCAATCTCCTTCATAGCATTGTCATTCGACTCTTCTCGACTATAAAGACTACTAGCATGTTCATCATTACTAAGCTCACTAGATTTGTCATGTAAAAGCTCATCTTCACCAAGCAAGTCATCCTCATCACTATCAAAGTCAATAAACTCAGGGTGTGATACCTTGGGGCCTTTTGCCATGAAGCATCTTCCAATTCCCTCATTTGGTGAATCAAATATGTCATAGGAGTTGGAGTTGGAGGACACGAGAGCAAGACCGCAACACCTTCATCTTGATCAGATTCGAGTTGGAGTGATAGCTTCTTTCGAGTGATTGTTTGAGTCGGAGCCGAAACCCATTCACCAACATGAGCTTGATGTTTTCTTCTTGTGTAGCTCCTTGATGACTTGTCTTTCCTTTCCGAATCCTTGCTTCTCCGAGAGGATCTTCGCTCATAACGATCATCTCTACTCCTTCTCTCTTTTCGAGGCGACTCTTCTCTTGAGCTTCTTCTTCTTGGAGATTCTTCTCTTCTCTTGTGGGGAGTCGAACACTCATTTGAGTAGTGTCCGGTCTTCCACAATTGTAGCAGCTTTCGATCACGACTAGAAGATCTCTTTTCATCATATGATCTAGACTTTGAGCTTCTCTCCTTGCTTCTACTCTTGTAGAATTTGTTGAAGTTCTTCACCATTAGGCTTATCTCTTCATTGGAAACTAGCTTGTCACTTGAGGTTGTGGGAGCTTCAACTGCAGCTTTGTAAGCACCACTTGACTTGTTGTGAAGCTCTTCCTTATCTTTAAGTGTCATCTCATGAGCAACAATCCTTCCAATGACTTCGTAGGCTTGAGATCTTTGTAGTTTGGCATCATTTGGATCAAAGTGCACACGGTGTCATACTTTCCATCCAAAGCTCGAGAATCTTCTTGATGATGAATCGGTCGGTCATTTCTTCGCTTCCTAAGCCTGCCATCTCATTGGTGATGAGAGCAAGCCTAGAGTACATTTCAGCGACTCCTTCACCTTCCTTCATCTTGAACTTGTCAAGTCGACCTTGAAGAACATCTAGCTTTGATTCCTTCACGGACTCGGTACCTTCGTGCATTTCACCAAAGTATCCCAAATCTCTTTGCATTCTCAAGACGGCTGATCTTGTTGAACTCCTCGACACAAAGCATTGAAGAGAATGTCACAAGCTTGAGCATTGTTACGTAACATCCGCAACTCATCCGCAGAGCTTCGCGATCCGAACTTTTCCTTCCTCAAGAACTCACCTTGCAAGCCAACACAAATAATGCCCCATGCGGTGGTTATGTCCAAGAATATGCATTTTCATTTTGTGCTTCCAACTAGCAAAATTTGAACCATCAAAGTAAGGACCTCTACTGAAATTACCTCACTAGACGCCATACTCTCCTAGGTTGTGAAACCAAGCTTATGGAGTCCAATGCAATGGAAACCAATCCAATGGAGACCAAAGCTCGATACCACTTGTAGGATCGGAAGTATGTCTAGAGGGGGGTGATTAGACTACTTGACAACTTAAAAGTTTAGCCTTTTGATTAGGGCAAGTTTTAGCAAGTTCACAATGATGACCAAGTCAAGTATCACCCTACACATGCAATTCTAGAGTTATGGCAGGAAAGTAAATTGCACATGTAGTAAATAAGAGGTGGAGAAGAGCAAACGCAATTTGGAGACACGGAGATTTTTCTCGTGGTTCCGATAGGTGGTGCTATCGTCAATCCACGTTGATGGAGACTTCAACCCACGGAGGGTAACGGCTGCAAGAGTCCACGGAGGGCTCCACCCACGAAGGGTCCACGAAGAAGCAACCTTGTCTATGCCATCATGGCCTACGTCCACGGAGGACTAGCCTTACTCGGGGTAGATCTTCACGAAGTAGGCGATCTCCTTGCCCTTACAAACTTCTTGGTTCAACTCCACATCTTGACGGAGGCTCCCAAGCGACACCTAACCAATCTAGGAGGCACCACCTCCAAAAGGTAATAGATGGTGTTGGTGATGATGAACTCCTTGCTCTTGTGCTTCAAATGATAATCTCCCCAACACTCAACTCTCCTCACCGATTTGGCTGTGGTGGAGGAAAGGATTGAGTGGAAAGCAACTTGGGAAGGCTAGAAATCAAGTTTCATATGGTGGGAGTGGAGCAACTTGATCTCAACACAAGGGTAGGTAGTTTTCTTCTCGAAATGTAAGGTAGGAGTGGTAGTTCTTTCGATGGCTCTCTCCACGAATGAAGAGGAGGTGGAGGGTATTTATAGCCTCCACACAAAATCCAACTGCTACACACATTTGACCAATCTCGGTCGGACGAAGTTGACAACTCGGTGAGACCGAAAGTTCAAATCTTGTGAACGTTGGGATTTTCGGAGGGACCGAAAATACAATCTCGGTTAGTCCGATTCTTCCAAAGTCTAGGGTTTGCCAATCTCGGTGGGACCGACTTT
Organism: Aegilops speltoides; assembly: GCA_021437245.1. Lineage (NCBI taxonomy): Eukaryota > Viridiplantae > Streptophyta > Magnoliopsida > Poales > Poaceae > Aegilops > Aegilops speltoides. The sequence goes on from JAHHZJ010003369.1 coordinate 18,831, forward strand.
CTCATCTCGGTGACACCGATTTGAGTACGTATGTTACGTAAGCTTGGCAACACCAATTTTGGTATGACCGAGTTTGGAATCGGAAAATCCAAATTTTAGGGTTTGGGTATATGGCTGAGGTGGTTCATCTCGGTGTGATGAGTTTGGAATCGGTGGGACCGAGATTACTTATGGGTTTATGTTGGAATGAAAGATTGCTGATAGTTTGAGAGATAAATCACTAAGCACTTTGAGCAACCAGATCATCATCATAACCTCATCCCCTTTAATAGTATTGGCTTTCCTATGGACTCAATGTGATCTTGGATCACTAAACCAAAAATGGAGTCTTGAGCTTTTGCCAATGTTTTCCTTAGCATTTTGAGGGTCCACATCATCGGTCATTGCCATACCCATATCAATGAACTTTCTGAAATATTCTCAAGAAATGATTAGTTCAATGATATATATGTTGTTATTAATTACCAAAACCACCCGGGGATTAGTTGCACTTTCATTAGTGTTCGGCTCCATCACCGGGGAAGTTGAAGCCCCCGAGGTGGTGTCCATCCACCGGTCCTCGATCTGGGCGATCGGCTCCGGACTAAGGGTCAAGCGGATCGCAGCTGGCCACCAAGGCAATCGCTCGGGCGGCAGAGCTAGATCATGCCCATCGCAACAGTGCGGCGCGCTTGGCTTTGGCTCGAGCCCGTCGAAGATCAAGTCCCCGCAGACGTCGGCCATGAAGTTTAGGCTTCCGAATCTGACCTGATGGCCAGGGGCGTAGCTTTCGATCTGCTCCAGATGGCCAAGTGAATTAGCCCGCAGTGCGAAGCCACCGAATACGAAGATCTGTCTGGGAAGAAAAGTCTCTCCCTGGATAGCGTCGTTGATTGAAGATGCCATCGAGCCTATCGGTGACAACACAGAGGAACTCTCAATGAAAGCACCAATGTCGGTGTCAAACCGGCAAATCTCGGGTTGGGGGTCCCGAACTATGCGTCTAGGCGGATGGTAACAGGAGACTAGGGACATGATGTTTTACCTAGGTTCGGGCCCTCTTGATGGAGGTAAAACCCTACGTCCTGCTTGATTAATATTGATGATATGGGTAGTACAAGAGTGGATCTACCACGAGATCAAGGAGGCTAAACCCTAAAGCTAGCCTATGGTATGATTGTTGTAATGTATGTTGTGTCCATTTAACCAAAGCCCTCCGGTTTATATAGACACCGAGGAGGCTAGGGTTACACAGAGTCGGTTACAATGGTAGGAGATCTACATATCCGTATTGCAAGCTTGCCTTCCACGCCAAGGAAAGTCCCATCCGGACACGGGACAGAGTCTTCAATCTTGTATCTTCGTAGTCTTGGAGTCCGACGGACGATGATAGTCCGGCTGTCCGGACACCCCCTAGTCCAGGACTCCCTCAGGTACCCAACAGGATCATCACCGACAACGGCACACAGTTCACAAGCCATGCCTTCATGCGGTACATTGAGGACCTCAGCAGCAAGGTCTGTTTTGCTTCCGTGGCACACCCACGAAGCAACGGCCAAGCAGAGAGAGCAAATGCTGAAGTTCTGTGAGGCTTAAGAATGTAGACTTTTGACAGGCTGCGCAAGAGTGGAAGGCGCTGGATTGACGAGTTGCCGATGGTTCTTTGGTCGATCAGAACAACGCCAAATCGAGCCACCGACCAGACACCCTTTGCCCTGGTCTACGGGGCAGAAGCAGTTCTCCCCACGGAACTCACATACGGGTCGCCTTGAGTGCTCGCTTATGATGAGCTTGAGCAAGAGCGATTGCGTCAAGATGACGCAACGTTCCTTGAGGAAGATCGTCTCCGGGCGGCTGTGAGAGCAGCGCGCTACCAGCAAGCCTTGCGCCGCTACCATAGCTGCAAGGTTCATGCAGGAGATTTGAGGAAGGCGACCTTGTTCTTCGGCACATTCAGTCGGCCAAGAATTCCAACAAGTTGACGCCAAAGTGGGAAGGCCCTTATCGGGTAACACGAGAAACTAGGCCCGGCGTAGTTCGCCTGGAGATCGAAGATGCCATTCCAGTGAGAAACTCCTGGAACATCGAGCATCTTCAAAAGTTTTACCCGTAAGGCGCGGCTGCCGTGCCCCCCGGCAAGCCCCCTTTTGTACAAGTCTTGCCGGCAAGGCATGTGACCCTTTGTACAAAGCCAGGCACAGACCTCGAGCATAAATAAACAAAGCGCTGGCGCCCTAAGTCATACCTTGCATGCTAGATTGAGTCTCCCCCTCGGTTAGGGTTGATAGTGCTTAGCGGCGACTGACCCCTAGCATAGAGGTCGAGTTTGCGTCGTTTTGTTCCTGTCCATTCTCATTGGTATGCAGGGTACATGATATGTTTCCGCCAAGCCAAGTGGAAGGAAGAAAACGAGCCAGCGCCCCAGGCCCGGCAAGCCGAGCTTGCCGAGGGCAGAAGACACAGAGATCCACCCACTGCAAGTCAAGGTTGCTGGGGGCTGTAGATTCAGATAAGTTTTCCCATCCCCTGTCATGCATTCCCGTATGAAACTTGGGACGTATGGAACCTCGTTTTGTTCCAAAGCTGCCGTGCTCCCCTCGTTCCTATCACCCAAGAACTTCTTGGTCCGGAATATGGTCGTAGTCGCGGCGGCAAGGAAGCAAGCGTAGGGCCCACCCCCACTTCGTCCCTGCCTCCGCCAAAGGCATGAGTATGGACGAATGGAGTGGTGGAATGGCAAGGCCTGCTGCCGGGCAACGATGCTTATATTAAAAATAACAAGGACTTGTTCCTTGGTATGGGCTTTGCTCACACGCACGCACAAGACCCGACAAGCACCCTTTTTCCATTAATACGTTCCACACAGGTACAACAAGTATGGAACATAAACATGAACAGGGAGATTACATGTTTTAGATCTAAATAAGGCATGTAGGGTTACAAGTTGAAAAAAGATAAGGTGCCCGTAATCCCTTTCTTGTCCCTCTTTTTAGGAAATGAAACAAGAAAGCAAAAGGGAAAAAGGGGCGCCCAGGCGAGGTATGAGCAGCAGAAGGCACCAGGTGTCGGGGCGTCTCTCTGTGGCCTCGAACACCTATGGGGCACTGGGGGCCCCTTCTAGTCCGGCAAGGGAGCGGGGGTCGTGCGCAGAGCAGATCGAGGTCGAGCGCGCGGGGGAGACGGGCAATTTTTACCCAGCTTCGGGGCTCTCCGGAGAGATAAAACCCCTACTGCTGCTTTTGTGATTGTATTTGATCTCGCTCGGGCATGCAAGCGTATGGTGGTGTTGTGGGTGTCGAATGGACCGAACCCCTTCTACGTGCGCATGGGCCTCCCTTTTATACTCTGAAGGGGGGGATCGACAGGTGGCAGCGCAGGAAGAGGGGGTAGAAAGGTAAAAACGCAGGTTGGTACAACAGTGCACAACAGTGCCCCTACCTAACTCTGACGGCAGGGGACAAGGGCATTAAATGCCCGTCGGTCGCCTCCTAACAAAGGCAAAGGAGTGATCATAAGTGAGCCACGGTTGCCACGATGGCGCCTCTGTCAGCTCCGCTTGCCACCTCGCTCGCATGGCTGCAAGATGCGCGCCACGTGCCCTTGGGATGGCCTTATGTTGACGTCGCCGGATGCGCTGGAGTTTGGGTGGCAGCCTTGCGCGGCAAGTGCCTTGTCATGCCCTTTGTTGGGCGGCAAGCTTGTCGTTGTCCGGGCCTTGCTTGCGCCAAGCATGGGCGCCAAGCAAGTCTTCTGGTGATGCCTTAGTTGGCCTTCCCGGCAAGCTCCTCTTGCCAGGGCCTTTGCTTTCTTGGTTAGTACCTTTGTTCTTGAATGGCAGTAATAGGAAATGAGGGAGGGCCTTGGCGGGCGTCCGGCAAGCCTTGCCGCGGGGGTGCTGCGACTGCCCGTGCACAAGTTCGGGGTACTAAGGTGCCCCCCTACTTTAGTACACCGACAGGAGCCCCCGGGCCTGGGCCATACACGGTGCCGAGCGTTGTTGGGCCAATCCCAAAACAGTGCACGGGCACGTGTGGCCTGGGTCCGCACAGAGTCGGGCTCCGTGCCCACCGCGCCCTCCCGCAACGGCACGCGTCGATTGCGGCGTCGTGGGGGACGTGGGTGGCGTGCATGCGATCTTTAAGGCGTCCACCCCATGATCATTGGACAGGGCGAGGTCACTTCATCCGCCGCCTGCTCCGCCGCCACGCGCGGCTCCCATGCGTGGTGGTCGGGCGAAGGTGGGGAGACCCGGGCCACGGGCGGAGATGGTGGGTCGGCCCGCCTCTGCCTCGCGCCTCTAATTGGTCTGAGCAGGGCGGCCGAGCCCCCCTCGCCTCCTTTATGAAGGGCGGAAGGGAGCGCAAAAATCCCGCGACTCCATCCTCTTCCTCTTCCTTCAACTTCCGTTACTCTTCCTCCCATCTCGCCATGGAGGGAGGAATCCTGGTCCTTCTTCGGTGGCGGCGAGGGTCGCCATCAGCAACGCGCCTCCCTATCTCTGCACTGCTGGCGGCGGCCGGCCGTGAGGGGAAGAGGGAGGGCGAGGCATGACGAGGTCGTGGACGCGGTCGGAGCGCCGGGTGAGAGGCGGCCAGGCGAAGCGCCACCCCGCCTCCGCCCGGCAGCTCCTCTCCTTGAGGCGGTCCACACCGGGACGCACTGGAGTTCTTCATCAAGCTGCGCCGAGCACCCGCCGCCGCCCCGGCTGCGGCCCTGCTCGCTAGTGCGATGGAACTGGATCCGCCGAGATGTTGGAGTTGGCGCATGAGGGCTGCGGGATCAGCGGCACTCGAGTGAGCGCCGATCCCCTGCCCCCCGGCGTGATGTACTTCGATCGAGGGTGGAAGACGTTCGCCCGCATCCACAGCTTGACGGCAGGGTTTACCCTCCATTTTAAGTTAATGGAGGGCGACCTTCTCGCCGTCAAGGTCTTCGGGGACTCCGGCACCCGGGCGAGATGCTGCGTGGACAGCTCCTCCGATAGCGAAGGTCCCTCCTCGAGTGAGAGTGACGAGGAGGGCAGCGACAGCGACGACGAGGATGGCGGGTCCGACTAGGCGTCGGACATCGCCTCGCGCCACCGGGCGCCCCCATCATCCGGTCGCTGACCTCGAACTCCCCGGGCCGCCTCCTTGGGCGGTGGCGAGGGAGGCTGCGGAAGAGGAAGAGGGTGGCGGCAAGGCCGTCAAGTCGAGTACGAGGGCGAGGTGCCTCGACAGCAGGCCGACGTCCCGCCGCCCGTCTTCAAGCTCTGCCTCCGGCGCCTCCGTCTCCGCCAAGCTCCTGGCCGGCCCCCGGGAAGTTCTCTTGGTGTCTTCTGGCACCCGTAGCTCACCTAGGCGCTCCTTTTGCCCTCCCCGGCAAGCTTCTCTTGCCGGGGCATCCTTGACCTACCTCCTGAAAAGAGAAACAGGAGAGGGATTACGGGCATCTTATCTTTTAATTTGTAAGCCTTTGGGCTTTAGCTGTATTCAAAAACTGTAATCCTCTCTATCATGTTTTTCATCCTCTATGGACTTGTACTAAACTGGGATGTTTTTAATGAAAAGAGGGGAGCGCTTGCCATATTAAGTCCTTTACTTGACTTTGTGCCTTGTATTTTTCCACCCTACGCTTTTAGGGAACTTGCCGGCGCAAACACGCGTGCTGAGTGCGGAACGTCAGCAGCCCGCTGGCGGTGTTGCTTCCGGCAAGAAACCTTGTCGGGCGATTTGCCAGCGCTTGTGTTGTTGAGCGGACTCGGAAACAAATCAAGGGCGCAACTTGGCCGCGACTCGGCTCCTCCGCGCACAGGCTTCTTTTTACAAGGTACACTCGTTCAAGGACACGGCTCTGCCTCCCTCAGTCCATAAGAGGGTGCATGATGAGGGATGAAAAACTTATCTGACGCCGCAGCCCCCGGCGATTCTAGCTTGCCGGGGAGAAATCTTGGCATTTGCAGCCCCCGGCAACTCTGGCTCCGCCAAGACCCAGGTGCCGGTGCGCCTTCCTTTTCCCTTGTCACCGATGTTGCGGCTTCCGAAGATTCTAGCCCGCGACGAAAGAACTCCGGCACTTGCAGTCCTCAGCGAGGCTGGCTTGCCGGGGCCCCTGCACCAGCCCGCCCCTCGGGCTTCTCCTTGTCACTGTTATTACAGCCACGAAAATAACTGAGACAGTGCTGTAATAAGTTTATTATTTATTTTTATTTTGGCGTGACTTTGTAAAGCGATGCCATGCTTTGCCCTTCAGATGTTTATGCTCTACGCCTCTAGGAACTTGCGGTGCTAACACACACTTGCTGAGTGTGGAACATCAGCAGCCCCTGGCGGTGTTGCCTCCGCAAGAAACCTTCTTGGGTTGGTTGCAGCAAGACTTGTATTGTTGAGCGGACTCGGAAACAAACCAAGGGCGCAACTCAACCACGAGTTGGTTCCATCGCGCACAAGTTTCTCATACGAAGGACGCCCCACGGCAAGGCTTGCTACATTACGCCCTCTACTTCGCTATATCCCTTGTACGTTTTTAACCCTATGCTTCTAGGGAACTTGCCGGCGCTAACACACTTGCTTATCGCGGGACATCAAAGAACTGCAGCGGTGTTGTATCCAAAGAAGAAACCTTCTCGGCCGTTGCACAAGACTTGTATTGTTGAGCGGACTCGAAACAAAGCAAGGATGCAACTTAACCCGAGTTGGTTCCTCCGCGCATGTGTTTTTGTACAAAGGATGAACGCTCGAGGGACATAACACAAGGTCATAGGACTAAAAGTGCTCTGACAAAAGCTTGGGTGACTTAGCTTTTCTCGTTTTCAGCGATCCACCGAGGTGTGCTTCTTCCCGATCTCCCCTTGTATGTTTTCATCCTCACGCCGGAAACCCCTCGGCGAAACACACTTGCCGAAAGCGCAGACATCAGAGTTCATTGGCGGTGTTGCCTTCAAGGGAAGAACTTGTCGGGCTGGTTGTAAGTGTGCTTTTATCGCCGAGCGGACTCAAACGGATCGATGGCTTAACCTAACCACGACTCGACCCCTCCGCTTCGGTTCTTCATACAAGGTATGGACTTTCGGAGCACAACTCAAAAGTTTGAAGCTTGGCAGCTCTTTGCCTCATCGGCCGGCAGAGCTCGATGGCATCGCCCTCGACGGCCTGCGCTGCACTGGAGAGGCGGTCCCGCCGGAGTGAGCACCAGAGCCGTTCTTGCCGGGCTTAGTCTTTGGTTGGTCTGCCTTTGCCTTCTCGCACTTGCGGTGGATCTCGATGGTGCGTCCTCGACGGCAGCGCAAAGACTGGGAGGTGCGCTTGCGGAGTGGGCATCGAGCTTTTCTTGCCGGACTTGGACTTGGCTTTTTTCTTCCCCGGGAGCTTCAGTGCAAGTGGCTCGATCTCTGCTGCCGCTGCTTCCCGGTAGATCTTGTCAGCAGATGAGTGCATCCTCTTGTCGCCTTTGGGAGATGACACTCATCGGACCAGGCATCTTGAGCACATTGTACGCCAGAGTGAGAGGCCGCCATGAACTTGGCGAAGCTTGGTCGGCCGAGTATTCCATTGTAGGGTAATGGGATATCAGCCACGCTTAACGTGACCCTCTCAGTCCACGAAGTTCAGTTCGCCCAATGTCACCGCAACGTGATCTTCCCTTGGGCTGGCTCCTTCCGGATTTATCCCTTGAAAGGTGCCGGTCTTCTCAAGCTCATTGTCGGGATCTGGAGCTTTGAGTATCGCGGAGGAAATCAGGTTCAGGCCGCCCCGTCAACCAGCATCTTTGTGACCTTGAGGTTGCGGATTGTTGGCGAAACCAACATTGGCAAGCACCGACCGCAGTGACGCGATCGTGGTGGTCCTCAACGTCAAGATGATGGGCGGCTGACCACTTCAGAGGCTTGCGCGCTTTGATGGACGGTTCGCGGCATTCACTTCTTGCACCCACCGCTTGAGTTGGCGGTGTGAGGTGTGCAGGAGGCGCGCCGTCGATGCACAACACCTCTGTTGCCTTCAAACTCCTGGTCATCAGTCTCATCTTCCTCCATCTCATCATCCTCATCTTCATCTTCGCTTTGTCGCGCGGCTGGAGGTTTATCTCCTTGCCGCGGCTTGGCCTTGCAAGCAGTGCCCTCCCGGGCGGGGAAGCTTCTTGCGGATCCTCCGCCACCTCCCTAGGCTTTCTCCTTATCGCGCGCCAGACTCAGCTTTCAGAGTTCCGCCATCCGCTCTACTTTTTTGCAGGTTTGGAGATCATGGCCCTTGGTGCGGTGGATCTTGCAATAACGCTTGCCGGAGCCATGCTGCTTGTCGGCGGCTACGACGGCCTCGCCGGAGTCATCGGCTTTGGCCTTGTCGGAACCGCCTCTTTTGCCGGAATGCTCAACAGCCAGCACATCCTTAGCCTTTCTTTTTCTGTTGCTCCGCCGGTTCTTCCTTGCGGGCGGCATCCTCACTTGCCGATCCTTCGCTTCCCGCAACCTCTCCGGGATTTTCCTCCTCCTCGGCTGTGCACACTTGTCGGCCGAGCATAGAGCTCGTGACATCTCTCGATCTTGCACATCGCCATCTCTCCTCATCCTCGCGTTACGCGATGTTCGATGAAACGCTACCGATAACCGCGCAGGTGGACGTCGGGATGTTGCGCTGACTTGGCTGAATCTTCAGATATATACTTGCGCAGGGCTCTCCTCCTTCGACAAGCAATGCAGATCGCTTTCGCCATGGGGTTTGTGGTCGCCCATAAAGGCGCCGACAAACCGATGACACAGTCCGCCCATGAAGAGATAGAGCCGTCCGCAAGTGCATGAGCCAAGATCTCGACGTTGGGCTTGAGTACCGCCGGAAGTAGTTGGCGAGGATCTTCGTCGCGCCCTCGGCAACCTCGCACCGCGATGGTGTAGATGCCGAGGAACTCCGACGGATGTATCCTGCCATCATACTTCTCGCACGCCCGCTTGAAGTTCTGGTTTTGGGCCATCGGACTTGCCGCAGCTCGCGGGTGAACGCAGGGCAACCTGCCGCGACGGCACTTCGCCGTTCTCCGTGCGGCGCTGCCGACAATGGCCCAATAAGGCTGGTCGATTGACGTCGCGCTTCTCCGGCGCCGATGCGAAAAGCGGGTGTCTTCGTGTTGCCGTTTGGAGGACGTGGCGTTGATCGCGGCGAGTTCGCAGGTCCGACGACGCGGTGGAGTCGGCGCGGGGTTGGTCCGCGAGCTGGCAATCTTTGGTTTTCGGGCTGGGAGTGCACGGAGGTGGCACCCCCAGCGGTCTTGTCGGCGCCGCCAGGCTCGGGCGTCTTGCCGGGGCCTCGACGCGCTCGGTCGCCGGGGCTTGTCGCCGTTGGCGAAGCCGATGAGGCTGTAAATGGTCATCCTCCAGTCGTCGATCTTGTGCGGCGCCGGAGGGTAGTCTAGAAGCAGCTGGGCTCGGGCCAGCGCTTCCTCGGCTGTCTTGGGTGGTGGTGGTGGCGAGCGGCGCGAGGAACGGGATGTGCTTGGACTCCCAACCGGATTGGGAGGCGCAACACCCCGTCCCGGCGACCGTACCTCGCTTCGCGCCAAAGATGCGCGGGCGCATGCTGGCTCGAGCGCCCCGCGACTCCACCAGCTTGGCCTTGTTCCAACGCGAGAACGGTGCTAGGAGCACCGGGCGTTGTCGACCTTTGCACCTCCCGGAAGGGTGCGGTGTTCGCACCGCCGCCGACGCTATGCGGGCCTTGTTTTTGGATCTGGTGACGGCGTGAGTCCCACCGTCGGCGCCCCTTCGCCGCCGGCGTTGACTCCACCGCCCGCTGTTCGGCGGTGGTGGCGGAATCGATGTAGACGGAGCGCCACCTCCAAGGCTTCTTCTTCGTGGCATGTTGACGATGACGCTGATGTAGCGCGTGGAGACCAGATCGATGCTCACGACTCGACGCGCTTCTACCGGGCGCGCTAAAGATGCGGGCGTCTCTCGTGGCCTCGAACACCTATGGGGCATCGGGGCCCTTCTAGTCCGCAAGGGAGCGGGGTCGGCGCAGAGCAGATCGAGGTCGAGCGTGGGGAGACGGGCAATTTTACCCAGCGGGGCTCTCCGAGAGATAAAACCCCTACTGCTGCTTTTGTGATTGTATTTGATCTCGCTCGGGCATGCGAGCGTATGGTGGTGTTGTGGGTGTCGAATGGACCGAACCCCTTCTACGTGTGCATGGGCCTCCCTTTTATACACTGAAGGGGGGGATCCACAGGTGGCAGCGTAGGAAGAGGGGGTAGAAAGGTAAAAACGCAGGTTGGTACAACAGTGCACACAAGTGCCCCTACCTAACTCTGACGGCAGGGGACAAGGGCATTAAATGCCCGTCCGGTCGCCCCAACAGTGCGAAGGAGTGACCGTTAAGTGAGCCACCGGTTGCCACGATGGCGTCTCTGTCAGCTCCGTTTGCCACCTCGCCCGAGATGGCTGCGCAGTGCGCCACGCGCTCTTGGGATGGCCTTATGTTGACATCGTCGCGGATGCGCTGGAGTTTGGGTGGCAATTTTGCGCGGCAAGTGCCTTGCCGCTGCCCTTTGTTGGGCCGGCAAGCTTGCGGCCGTCGGCCTTGCCGGGCGTGCGGGCGCCAAGCAAGTCTTCTGGTGATGCCTTGGTTGGCCTTCCCGGCAAGCTCCTCTTGCCGGGGCCTTTGCTTTCTTGGTTAGTACCTTTGTTCTTGAATGGCAGTAATAGGAAATGAGGGAGGGCCTTGGCGGGCGTCCGGCAAGCCTTGCCGCGGGGGTGCTGCGACTGCCCGTGCACAAGTTCGGGGTACTAAGGTGCCCCCCTACTTTAGTACACCGACACCAGGTGAACATCCCGGTGGCCACCTCTAAGGGAAGCTGGTGATGATGATGACGGGAGAAGAGCCGGAAGACGAGGCGGCAGGACCGGCAATACGGGACGAAGGCGTCGGTGCCCGCGTACTCCGTCTTGACGGCCCGCCACCTGCCCTCTTCATCTTCTCCTGCCTTCCGAGCCAGCCGCCCAAGGAGATGACCCCAAGAAGTTCAGGGAGCCGGCGACACGGATGATGGGCTCGCCAGTGTCGCCCCGGAGCGACGCTCCCGACGCCTAGTCGGACCCGTCGTACTGCCGCCCGTTACCCTCGTCGTCGCTGCCGCTGTCCTCCTCGTCACTCTCGCTCAAGGAGGAGTCTTCGTCATCAGAGGAGCTCTCCACGCAGCACCTTACGCGAGTCCCGAAGTGCCCAAAGATCTTGATGGAGAGGAGTCCGCTCTCCATTAACTTGAAATGGTGAGTGAGCCTCTCCATCAGGCTGTGGATACGGGAAAAGGTCTTCCACCCTCGATGAAGATACATGACGTGAGGGGCGGGGAACTCGACGTCGGCCCATGTAACACTGTTCCCACAGCCCCTCATATGTAGCCGCAGTGCCTACAGCGGGTCCAGCTCCATCTCCCGTGCAAATGGGGTCGGGAGACGAAGACGACGACGCGGCAGCTGGCGCAGCCGGAGGAAGAACTCGTAGGGGTTGTCCCCGATGTGGCCCTCCACCGGGGGAGGGGCCGCTGGCGGAGGCAAGGCCGATGCGCCGCCCCATCCTCCTCTTCCCCGGGCACCGCGACGGCCTCGACCTCGCCCCCTCCCCCTTCCTCTAACAGCTGGCTCTGCCGCCATGAGCTCTTGGGGAGGAGTGATGCGTTGTCTAGCCGAGACCCTCGCCGCCACCGATGAAGCGTCGCCACGCCCACTCGCCCTGGTAGAAGGAAGGACGGAGCATGAATGGAGAGAAGCGGATGATGAAGGATTGAGAGGCGTCGTTCCTCCCGCTCCCCTCTTTATAAAGGAGCGGGGGCGGGGCTTGGCCACCCCTTTTGGCCAATCCGGCTCACTGAAGTGACAACGGGCAGGGCCGTCGACCTCCCTCCCCGTCCAATTGAAGGCGTGTGGGGAACCGACCCACGCGCGCGCGACTTCCCGTATCCTGCGCACTTGTCATTCGCTCTACGTTATGCATGCAGCAAACATGGCGCAAGAGACGGGCGCATTGCGACGCGTGGAGCAACGGTTCCCAAGTATGGGCAGTAAATGAGCGGTGGCCCTGCGGTCTCAAGGGGACACGCAAGCCACCTCTTTACTATCCACCACAAGATGACGCAAGCGTGCTTCAGTCACGCACGCGCGCGCAACCCATACGTCGCGCATTCAACGCGGGTCATGGGGAAGTGCAGCGGACGAAAAGTTTTGCCACAGTAAAAACCGCCCCACCTGCCCACGCACCATTCTGGGCCAGGCCAACAACGCATCGCGCTTGTGTGCGGACCAGGCCCGGGGGATCCTGTCGGTGTACCAAAATAGGGGCGCTCTTTTATGCCCCTTATTGGTGCACGGGCAGCAGAGCCGCGCTGACGGCCACACTTAAGCAGGGCGGAGACAGGAAATCAGAGCTACAAACACAGAAACAATCAGCACAACGCCAAAGACCGAGACCACGGAAAAGTAGATACGTTGGAGACGTATCACGCGCCACGGAAAGACCCTTGCCATGCCACCCGGAAAGGCCCTTGCCAAGGGCGTCAGCGGGGCCACTGCCAGGTCCGTACCAACCAAGCCTCCACCGCCGTTCACATGCAGTTGCTAGCCCAACCAGCTGGGCAGGCACCTTCGTGGCAACATGCAGCTTCCAGGCCAACTCAGCACACGCCTGCGTGGCAGCATGTAGATCTTCGTGAAGGCTCCACCACCGCACCACCTCAGCTGCTTGCCTGCCTACATGGCGCCGCATGCACCGCTGGCCAGGGCCGTGTCAAAGTGAGGAGGAGCGGAGACAGACGGGACGGGCCTCGCTCCCGTCCCCGATAAAGCAAGAAGACACCTAAGCAACGCATTAAATGCGTCTTGTCCTGTAATACGAGTGATAAGCTCATAGCACTATAGGCCTTTCCACCTCCTGTGTGCCACTGTGGCATCCCCTTTCGAGTATAAAAGGAGGCCCATGGCGTACTGGAGGGGGATTCGGCTCTTTTGAACCACGCAGCCACCGTAGCTAGTTCAAGAGCTCAAGAACATCCAATACACCCACCAAAGCAGGACTAGGGTTTTACACATTCCTTGCGGCCCGAACCTGGGTAAACGATCCTTGTGCTGATTGCTAATCCTGCTCTTCTCACAACCCTGCGCCCCACAATCGCAGAAGGGATCCTCGTGATCCCATAGGTGTCGCTTCCCACCGATAGATATGTGGTTGCATGTTGCATATGGTGTCTACCTTGTAATGCTTATAATTAGGGTAAATTGCATCTGCTTAGTTAACACATTATACCTGTGAATATGACATGCCTTCCTATTTTTGGTACATACTACGTCTTTCTATTAACCATGTTCTTACATCAAACTACTTTTCTTGTGTATCCCTCATCAATCACTTCTGACGAGACACCTTCAAATTGACAGTGTAATATTGGTTGCATCTTGCATATCAATTCAAACATGTATTGCCTCTAATTTGTTGAAGTGCCACTTATAATGAGACACATATAACTTGGTATACTGATTTTGGTTGGATCTTTCATATGGTGTCTAGATTGCATTGCTTCCAATTTGTTGAAATGCCTTCTGCTTAGTGTTTTTGTACATATTCCATCCTCCTACAATGTGGTTGCCTTACTGTAAGTGCATCTAGTGCCCCTTAGTGATTTTGGTGTATTGAAGACTTATAGGTTAAGTAACTGATGCGTTTGTGAGTGTACACAGGTCTATAAGTCTATGAGGAGTTTGATATTTACAGAGAAAGTCGACCCTAAAAATGAAGTTCTTCAATCAAGACTTTGATATTCTCAAGACTTTCAAGACTTTGAAAGTGAAGAAATTGGTGTGACCTTGAAGACTTGATATTCATTCGAGGAATATGAAGCGTGAAGACTTTTGTTTTCGTAGTTTCATTTTCTCTTTCTTGAGTCATAGGAAACACTGATCGTTAAAGGGGTCGAGGAAATACTAAGGAAAAATTTCCATGTGATGCTCAACTCAAAATCCTACACCTACCAATCCCTTGAGTGAAGCCATTGAAATCTCATACGATTCGATCAAATTCTTGATGATGAGACGCAGTTCTTCCGTCACAATGAGGACTTTGCTCGATCGAGGAGTTAGGAATTCGCCAAAGGTAATTGCCTACACAATGAGGAACATGATAGCCCTGAGGAATTTGAGAGTCAAATTTCCGACCGTTGCTGTGCTGCGCGCCGGCTGTCCCAAAATATCTTATCCACCTAACGGTCATATCATTGAAGGGCATTTATGTCTTATCATGTCGGGCTGCTCCCTAGGCTATAAATAGCCGCCCCTACAACCACTAGCTGGTTGGCTGCTCCGAGAGAACTTGACACTTGTCATTTGAGAGCAACCCATCCTCCGAGGACTTTGAGCGAAAATCATCAAGTGAGGAAAATCCCAAAACCAAACCCCCACAAACCCAAAGTGATTGAGCATCACTGAAGAAATTGATCCTGCGTGGATCCGACGCTTGTTACCTTTGAAGACTGTGCTTCTTCCAGACGGTTAGGCGTCAAGGTCTAGAGCATCCAAGAGGAATTGTGGATCGCCGAGTGACCAAGTCTGTGAAGGTTTGGAAGTCACCAAGACTTACCACGAGTGATTGGACGAGGCCTGCGTGGTCTTAGTTCAAGGAGAATACGGTGAGGACTGGGTGTCTGAGTTGCGGCTCGAGATCGGGTGTCCGGATCTGTGTCCTCGAGTTTAAATACTCGGCCGCTCCAACCAGATGTATAACCGAGACAGAGTTGAACTGGTTTACCAAATCATTGTCTTCACCAACCGACTGGTTCTATTTCCTCAACTCTTTCATTTCCTCATTATTGTGTTGAATGTTGTTCATATCTGTGCTTGAAGACTTTGATCAAGACTTTCACAAATTCCTCAGTTCAATTTCTTCACCGCTTTGTCTTCATCTTGTTATCCCGTGTTTACGCTTTCCGTACTCTGTTTTAGTCTTCATTTCATCATGATGACTATGTTTGTATCATGTTATGTTTACTTCGAGTACATATTCCATTGCAAGTAGTTCTTCGCTAAGGAATTTCCTCACCAGCAAATTCCTCGGTGAAGAATTCATAAAATCGCCTATTCACCCCCTCTAGTCGATATAACGACTTTCAATTGGTATCGAGCAAGGTACTCCTTGTTACGTGTGATTTTGGTTTAACCACCGAGTTTTAGTTATGTCGACCGCATGTATGATCAAGGTCTCGGCTGGGTGTCCTACCTTTGATGGAACGGACTACCCCTCTATCGAAGAACAAGATGCGAATGCATCTTGAGGCAATTGATAATGATCTACGGTATGTTGTGGAAAATGGTGTCCCTCTGTCACTCCCACACTGAATGCTACCGATGTGAAGAGATTCAAACAACTCGATTCTCAAGCGAAGAATATCATATGTGGCCATCGAGCAAAGGACAAGATGGAAGAGTGAGTGCTTTGGAAACCGCTAAGCTTATCCGGATAGGCTGTCCAAAGTAAATGAAGGAGTTTCAACTCAGCGTGACTCTCGAGTCGATGTTCTTGGAATCTCTTCAACCGCTTCAAAAGACTCGACAATGAGAATGTCCAACAAACCTTTGATCGCCTCATCGACATCTCAAATGAGCTTCAAGCCCTCGGTGCCACCGACATCACCGATCATGAAGTTGTGAAGAAACCGCTGAGATCGCTTGATTCCTCATTTGATACTCTGGGACCGATGATACAAGAACGTCTTGACTACAAGTCGCTTGATCCCGCCGATATCCTCGAAGGCTAAACACTCACGAAGTTCCACTTGCTAAAAGAGAGATCTCTATGGCTCAAACTATGGCAAACCACGTGCCTCAAGGCTAAGGTTGTGTTTGACTCAATGTGAGGATTCGGTAGTAGCCTTGGTGATCTCAAGAATCGAGCCAGATCTAGCACTCGCTTGTGAAGAAATTCCAGAAATTCACAAGACGTGGTCGCTTTGGAAAATCCTCAAGAGGAAATGATTCCTCATCCAGTGACTATAAGAGAAGACTTTGCCACAAATGCAAGAAGCCTGGTCACTATATTCAAGATTGTCCTCAGTGGGAAAAGGAAATGAAGAAGAAGAAATACAAGGATTACAGTTCTGATGATGCGAAGAAGAAGAAGAAATCGTCAAAATCTTTATCATCAAAACCCTCAAAGTCTTCATCTCACAAGAAGGGCAGCTCCAAGAAGGCTCGGGCATTCATTGGCAAGGAAATGGACTCTGAAGCTGAATCTGAGGAAAATGATGAAGAGGAGGAGTCTGAAGAATCTGAGTCTGGTGTGGCTAGTCTGGCCGTTGCTACCGCCTTCGTCAGCAAGTCCATCTTCAACACTGAAGAAACTAACTCCACCGACAAGCCTGATGAAGATAATGATGGCTACGCCCCCACCTATTGCTTCATGGCAAAAGGAGCTAAGGTACTCAAATACAACTCCTCTGACTCTAGTGAAAATGAATCTGATGAGGATCTCAAGCCCAGCTACTCTAAACTTGCTAAAATTGCTGTGAAACAACAACGGGCTCTTGAAAAGGTTCAAA
This sequence comes from Aegilops speltoides, assembly GCA_021437245.1. Classification (NCBI taxonomy): domain Eukaryota; kingdom Viridiplantae; phylum Streptophyta; class Magnoliopsida; order Poales; family Poaceae; genus Aegilops; species Aegilops speltoides. The sequence continues at coordinate 35,352 of JAHHZJ010003369.1, forward strand.
ACATGCTAGATAAAAGTGATGATATGTTGGGTGAAGAAATGGATCGCACTAAAGCCTTGACTGAAAATCTTCAGAGACTTCAGTCTAGGTATGATAACCTTCAAGGTCATCATAACTCTCTCTTATCTGATCATGAGAAACTTTCTTATGAATTTCTTCAAGAAAAGCAAGATCATGAGAAGCTTTCTCTTGAAGCTCTTCAAAGAAAGGAAGATCTTGAAAAGCTAAGAGTGTGTTATGAAGATCTTCGAAGAGCGCGATTCATTACTAGCTCAACAAATCAGCGCTTCTCAAGAAGAATTTGTTCCTCCATGCTTAAAGTGCATTGAACGTGAATCGCTAATTCTTCACTGAATGTTCAAATGCTTCAAATGTTACAAATTCTTCATCGCCTCTGCTATCACTAATTCCTCATCCGAGGACATTGCTAGTATCCACGACAATGCAGGGTTGAAGGAATTGTACATGACAGCATGTACAAAAGCCTCAAAGGGCATCGACACTTTGTGATGTGCTCAAAAGCAGATCCTCAACGAAACCCTAGGAAAGAGGGTATTGCCTTTGAGAGGAAACTCAATGCCGATGGAACATATTGGAAGCCCGAAAAGATCCCAAAACCTCATGGGTTGTGCAAAGGGACCTCCGATTGATCCATCTAACTTATCCGCTTTACATGTGAATCTCCTCATTCTTCCGATGAGTCATTTGACTCAACTATAAACTGTTCAAAAATCATAATGGTGAAGTATTTGCTAGATATGTTGGCACTAATCGCAGAACGGTTCCCCTATGAAGAAAATCTGGGTTCCCAAAAGTTGTGTTGAAAGTCTTGGTGAATGTCCTCATGACACCACCGTGAAGAACAGGAACCCCAGATCAAATTCTTCATATGGACCAAATTCTTCATATGGATCAAATTCCTCAACAGGATCAAAGTCCTCATATGATTATCATCGTGCTAACAACTCTGTCTCGCAGGGTAGAGCTAAGGGCTATGAATATGTGCATTATTCTTCAAACCATTATGTTCATAAGTCCTCAAGAATTACTCGCTTATTCATATGCTTACCCTAACCCCTCTTATGCTAAGCGAAATGGTTTGGCATCTTTGCCACCTTTCTCACATGGTGCTCGCAGGATGATGAACTCTTTGCCACCCCTCCAGATGTGGGTGGTGAAGAAAAAGAACTAATCTCTTCTGCAGGGTCAGGTCTCGGGCGTGCTCTAACGTCTCAAGAATTTCTTGGGACCCGACAAAAATGCTCGAAAGGACGCAGCGAATCATGATGAAATGAACTTTCATTTCACACGCCCTCATCTTGCTATATCTGTTTATCGCTTGATGAAATTCATCGATGAACTTGATATCATATTCTTCATCGATGAAGCATATGAGATTGTAAGCTACACTAATTCATCTGCAGGATGATCAACCCAAAACCACCGAATGGGTCCTCGATAGTGGATGTACAAATCACATGATTGGTGACAAGAATCTATTGATGGATGCTCCTTATCACCGTCACCTCTCAAGCATATCATCTTTTGCCGACAAAGGCAAAAGTCGTATTGGGTCTTGGTAAGGTTGCTATCTCTAAGGATAAACACATGGACAAAGTCATGCTTGTTGAGTCCTTAGGATACAATCTCATGTCGATCTCAATGCTTTGTGATCTTGATATGGTTGTTGTCTTGGCAAATATCATTGTGTTGTGATTATGGAAGTCGACAATTCCAAAGTCTTCAAGGCTTTAGGAGAGGAGATCAGATATTGTTGATTTCTCTACAGGACCACAACCAGCCGTGTGTCTACTTGCAAAAGCTTCAGAAGGCTGGCTATGGCATCGACGACTTGGTCATGCAGGCATGAGGAATTTGAACACGCTTGCGAAGAAGAAGCATGTCATTGGCATTGAGAATGTCAAATTCCTCAAGGATCACTTATGTGGAGCATGTGAAGCCGGAAAAATGACCAAGGCCAAGCATCCAGCTAAGACTATCATGACCACTACACGTCCATTCGAATTGCTTCACATGGACCTCTTCGGACCTAATCATTATTCAGCAGTCACTAATGATGCATCTTTATATGGTTTTGTCATTGTTGATGATTATTCTCGATATACATGGGTACACATTGTTACTTACAAACATGAAGTGCAGGAAGTCTTCAAACGATTTTCCTCGAGGGCTTCAACCAACTTTGGTGTGAAGATCAAGCATATCAGAAGTGACAATGGAACTGAGTTCAAGAATTCTGGTCTTGATGCCTATCTTGATGAACTTGAGTATATCTTCACAAATTCTTCAAGAAGACTACCTATGAACTCCTCACTGACAAGAAACCCAATGTGAGTTATTTCAAAGTCTTCAGTGCTAAATGTTGGATTAGAGATCCTCACCACAACTCTAAATTTGCATCGAAAGCACATGAAGGTTTTATGCTTGGTTACGGAAAGGACTCGCACACCTACAGAGTCTTCAACATTGTTCTTCACAAGATTGTTGACACTGTAGATGTGCGGTTCGATGAAACTAATGGCTCGCAAAGAGAGCACCTACCTTCTGTGTTAGATGAACCAGCACCTGAGGATGCTATCAAGCTCAAGGCAACCGAGGATGTCATTCCTCATCAAGAATCTGTTGAAGAATTCATTCCTGCTCATGAAGAACGCCGAGTGATGCACCAAGAACATGATGAGGAAAATGGTGTCAAGAAAATGCTGATCAAAATCCTCAATGACAACCAACTCATCCACGCGTTGCAAAAGAAGTGCAAGTGGAGAAGATCATCGATGACATTAGCGCACCAGTCCTCTCACACGCTCAAAAGCCTCACACTTATCTAACTTTTGTGGGCACTATGCTTTTGTCTCTATCTCAGAGCCCACTAAGGTAGATGAAGCATTTCGAGCCGAGTGGATTCAGGCTATGCAAGAAGAATTACATCAGTTCGAGCTGAACAATGTCAGGAAATGGTCAATCGCCTGATCCTCGCAAGCATAATATCATTGGCACAAAGTGGATCTACCGCAACAAGCAAGATGAAAATGGCCTTGTGGTGAGGAATAAGGCACGACTAGTAGCTCAAGGCTACACACACAGTTGAAGGAATTGATTTGATGAAACTTTTGCACATGTTGCTAGACTTGAGGCTATTCGCATTTTACTTGCCTAAGCTAACCATCATGATATCATCTTATATCAAATGGATGTGAAAAGTGCATTCCTCAATGGTAAGCTTGAGGAAGAAGTATATGTTGCTCAACCCCTAGGTTTTGAAGATCCCAAGAATCCTGACAAAGTCTTCAGACTCAATAAGGCCCTCTATGGCCTCAAGCAAGCCCCTCGGGCGTGGTATGAGACATTGAAGGAATTCTTTGTGAAGAATGGCTTCACACCCAGTTCACTCGACCCTACTCTTGTTACTAAATCATATGATGGTGAACTGTTTGTGTGCCAAATATATGTTGATGATATTATCTTTGGCTGTACAAACCAACGATATAGTGATGAATTTGCCTATATGATGAGTGAAGAATATCAAATGTCTATGATGGGAGAATTGAAATTCTTCTTAGGTCTTCAAATTAAATCCAAGAATGGCATATTCATATCTCAGAGAAATACCTCAAAGATGTCTCGAGGAAATTCGCATGCAAGATTGCAAAGGCGCTAAAATTCCTATGCCCACAAATGGCCATCTATGCAATCGATGAAAATGGTATTGACTTCGATCACAAGGTATACCGCCCATGATTGGTTCTTTATTGTACTTATGTGCATCTAGGCAGATATAATGCTTAGTGTTTGCATGTGTGCCCGATTTCAAGCTGCACCAAGGAATCACACCATAAGGTGTGAAGCATATTCTTCGATATCTAGCTCACACACCAACACTAGGATTATGGTACCCCAAGGGCTCTGCTTTTGATCTCATTGATATTTCGACTCGACTATGCTGGTGATCGTGTGGACCGCAAGTCAACATCCGCACTTGTCATTTCCTCGGACGATCTTTGGTCCGTTGGTCCTCGAAGAAACAGAATGCGTATCACCGCTCATCGCTGAAGCTGAATACATTGCTGCTGGCTCATGCTGTGCTCAACTGCTTTGGATGAAGCAAACCTCAAGGACTATGGCGTCAACGTGAAGAATGTGCCTCTCCTCTGCGACAATGAGAGTGCCATCAAGATTGCTCACAACCAGTTTAGCACTCAAGACTAAGCACATCCAGATTCGTCATCATTTTCTTCGTGATCATGTGTTGAAGGGCGATATCTCCATCGAGCATGTGAAGATCAAGAACAGCTAGCTGATATCTTCACTAAGCCCTTGGATGAGAAGAGATTTAGCAAGTTGCGGTGTGAGCTAAATATCTTAGAATCTTGAATGTTCTTTGAAAAGGACACACATCCTAACCCTTATGCAGAATTGATGACTTAGATGTGCAACACATGAAGAAACGTTTTCTTCAATCAATGAAGAATAACACTCTAAGTGTGAAGAAATTAATGAAGAATTTGATTCTCGTAACCCTCGACAATTGTACGCTGTGTCTGAAATCATCATTCTTATCTGGTGGGTTACGCCACCACAAAAGTTGAAAATCTTCAATTTGAGTTTTTCCTCATTTTGAAATTCTTCAGTTTTCAAATTCTTCAACTTTGCAAAATCTTCAATGTTTCCGTCGTTTTTCTTCATTGGCTATATATATATATATATATATATATATATATATATATATATATATGAGTTTATGTCCTCTACAAAGATTCACTTATTGCTATTTCTTCAAGTTGCAATTTCGCTAAGTGAATGTGATCGGACCCTTCCCCTCTATGCTATACTCAACCCAATCTATTCACAAATTCTTCATGTGCGCTCGATTGAAACTCGTTCAAAGTCTTCACTGTGTCCTTGACAGCTGAAAAAATTGCGAACGAAATTTTTAAACAAATCTTATCCAGATTTTCGGTTTTACCGCTCAAATCGTTTCGTTTCCCACGATACATTAGTTTATTCACCCACGATCTTACACGATCTCATATGCACAGTACGTGGGTGACACATGTCGCGTGAAGAAGAAAGGGCAGGGGCATGTTCGTCCCAAAATCTTCGGGCGAACAGTTTTTACCGTGGCTATAAATACCCCTCTCCCTTCCTTACTTCATTTACTCCGCTCGGTCGCTGTCTCTCGCTCGAGCTCTCCTCAAACCCTAGCGCCGCCGCTAGTCCATCGCCATCGGTGAGGAAGAGCTTCACTGCCTCGACCTCGTCGCCGTCGTACTCGCGCCATCTACGGAAATCTTCACTCCGCCGCCGCCGTAGCCGTCTCCCTCTGCCAAGTTAGGGCGTGGGAGATCTAACGTGACGAACTTCACCACGGTTCATCTCTGTTCGTCGTGTTCTTCAGTTCGGGTAATTAAAAGTCACTTTTATTACTTGCTTTGATTCTCAAATCTTTCTGAAAATCTTCAAAGGTGTTTTATTCTTCAAATCTTCACATATGAACACCTCACACACTGTATGCTCTTGATTTATCTCTCTAAGCATTCATTTCTTCAAGATTCCTCAATTGTGCGGATTTTCAATCTATACAACTCTGGAACCTAAGACAAAACGCTTGGTGAAATTCCTCAAGGCTCAACTGGTCAAAATTCCTCAAAAATTTTAAAAAAAATCTTCTGAGAACGCATATGACCTCTCCAAATTCCTCGCACCTACACTCGCTCACAGTACTCATGTCGCCGCTGAATCACTAGGTTCTCATCAACTTAACTCATTTGCAGCGTTCCTCGAAGAAAAACTGCATACTTCTTCAGAGTGTTCTATTGTTCAAATTCCTCATCTGAAGAAAATGGCAGAAGGCAAGAGACCGCAGAAGCCAAATTCCTCATCTGATGAAATTTACAAAGATTACTACACACCTGATGAAGCCAAATTTGGCAAGGAGAACAAAAATCAGCGCAAAGTGCGCATCCAGAGGATAGAACAAAGATGGGCACGAGAATGGAGGGAATATCGCTATGTTACTCCCAAGTACATGAAGAAATTCGCCTTAAACCCTCCATGCCCAAGAGCTCCTTTGGCTTTGGCCAAGTAGCTGATCCCACCAAAGATCAAGCGTGGTGAAGACTTTCTAAAGAATGGTCCAGCGCCAAGCCAAATTGGCAAGACAGGCCAAGGAGGCAAGTGAGGAAATTCAATGAGGATTCTCTGCCTGCTGCTGCTGTTGAGACCTCGGTCAAGCCGAAAATCAATGCCAAGAAGCCTGCTCGCAAGCCAAGTGCTTCACCATCAGCGCCCTCACGGCCCAGTTCCTCACCGCCCTCACGGCAAATTCCTCGATCACTGCTGCTCCTCAAAATCCTCAAGCAGCTCCTCCAAGTCCTCAACTCTGTGCATCTTGCTACATGTCAAAGGACTCATGGTTTTCGATTGCTTCGTGTCTCAAAGCAAGTTCCTCACTGCACCAATGTCCTCATCAGCCCCACTCTGCTGAAGACAAAAGCAACAGTGGGACGCGGTCCTCGCCAAGTCCAAGAAAGAAACAGGTTGCCTTCAACGTGCCCTCGATGATGAAGCTTCGATGAAGAACTTGCGAAATCATCGAGACAGATCGACAAAGGCCGCTAGAGCCAAAGGAACAAGCGTGCCTCTGCTTTTGGATCCAAAGAAGATCCTTGACTTCATCGACCTATGGCATCAAGATCCAAACACTCCCATGCCTGATCTGCCTCTGACTCCTGGTCAAAGTCATATGCTGAGCCATTTCATCGCTGAAGAGAAATGGAAATTTGAAAAGGCTCGTGAGATAAAGAGAGCACAAGCTAGAAAGGAGAAGCTTCTGAGGAAGAACATCGTCAACCTGACTCCTGAAGAACTTCTCAAAGCTCAATCTGAAATCCAAGCCCTCAGCAAGGATTTCGATGCTTACAATGCTGATTGGCAAGGAGCCAAGGTGAGATTCATCAATTTGACGAAGAAAATGACAACTGTTGCAGCCCCATCGCAACAAGAAAATCCTCGTCTGAGACTCTGCTCACTCTTTGAAGAACATGCCAAGATGCTGATGACTTTCAGCCTGCCGATGAGAATACAAGTTCCAGGCTGATGACTCCATTCCACCATTGAAGAAATTCCTGTGGCATCCACTAGTGGTGCGCTCAAGAAATCTGAAGAGATCAGGCAATCGCACTCAGCCATTGCCAAGAAATTGAACCACCGTCCTCGGCTCCTCCTGCACCAACACCAACTCCAATTCTTCCTTCGCTATGAAGTGAAGAAGACAAAGGCTGCAGAACGAGCTGCAAGTGAAGAAGAGGAAGGCATCTGCTGCGCCAAATTCTTGACTGCAAGAAAATGAAGCCAATGACCAGCTCGCTTGAAAATCCCATTGATGCCGTTCCCATTTCCTCCATGTCGTCTAAGGAAATTGTTCCTTATGGAGAAGACTACAAGATCCCAAGCGGATCGATGAAGAAAATCAATCTGTTGCTACCTCGTAACAGTTTGATGAAGAAATTGAAGTGGAAACATTCCTTCATCACCAGTTGTTTCCTCACCCATGCCTCGGTTCACGGTGAAGAGGCTGGTGTTGAGGAAATTGAAAAGAAGATGAAGACGTGGATATTGGATGCACTACACCGGTGATGAACGATGACTTTTGGGAAAGTCAAGATCCCAATACTCCCCTCTTCACTCCGATTCAACAAATTCCTCGCCCCCGGCTACAACTGCTCAATTGGGCTTGAAGAAACTCATCCCACATCGTCTGCTCATGAAGAAATTCCAGCCGCTAGTGTCAAGAACCCGCTCGCTGATCCCCAAACTGCACAAGAAGAGGAACCAGAAATTCTCACCAAGCACCCGAGATCGCGATTCACGAGGTTGTGCTGCAAATCATCGACATTCCTCTCGCCCAAACCAAGAATCCGTTCTTGAGCAAGCAAAAATTTAAGGCTAAAGACTTCTTTTCTGAGCATGTGTTCTTCACTACTTACAATCCATATGACTCTGCTTGCATAAGGAAAAGACGCTTCTGGACTGCTACTCAAGCCAACTTCTATTCCTCGGTGCTCTTTGACAAGGACAAGATCTTGACCATGAGCATATTCCTCATGTGGATATGGAATCTCCGCCGTGCTTCGAGCCAATTACTCGAGTTATTCATGATGCGGGACTCCTAAATTTCTGACCGATATCGTGATTGGAATGAAGAACTCATTCTTCGATTCTATGCCACTTTGCATATCACGGAGATGCTAAAGATGTCAATTCATGGGTGCTGGATTGATGACGAAAACACTCACTACAAGGCACCAGCAACTGAATTGCTTCATGTCCTTCCTCTTGATCCTCCCCATGAAAGTGCACGTTGCATCTACAATGACCGCGAGCTGACTGATCATTTTATGCAAGTGCTCATGAAGCCTTTGAAGCGTGGCAGGCCCTCGAACCAAATTCCTCGTCAAGGAATTGTTGTATGTGCCTCGACTGTCTATCGAATCTGACGAAGACAATGAGTCCCATCAAAGGCCACGACTCAAATGAAGAAGATGTCGTTGGCATCATGAAGAACATGCTTTTCAACATCATTCATGGCGTTCCCGTCAACTTCCATGATTTCTTCATGAGGACTCGCTAATGTTGCAATGTCACCTTTTGAGCTGAAGCCCTATCGCCTTGGATTATGAGATTCATAAGGGCAAGATCTTCACCAATTACAAGGTCGACACTCAACCATGGTAGCTACTTGCCGCCCATTGAAGTCCTCAAGCGACCGGTTTCATCATCGATGATAAGGGCAAGGCAGCTGCTGTGATTGATGAAGGCACTCGCCCATTGGATGGTCAATTCCGCCTCGCTACATCTTACTCCACCAATGACGATTCGCAACACATGACACTACCGCAAATACCTCGGCCAAGCAAAAGCCTCAAGCAACAAAGACCTGTGGTGATGATCGACCGTGAGTTACTCCTCAGTCTTCATCAGAAGGTTGAACACAATCAGAAATGGGTGAAGCGTCAATTTGCTGCAATTCTTCACAACATGACCTCAACTCATAATGCAGTGAAGAAAAATCAGTACTACCTTCATGAAACCCTCAACCGCACCTGGGCTGTTCTCAATCATGTATATTTCGAGGAAGAATTGAAGACTATGGGTCTCCAGGAAGCATTTGACTAGTCTGCACCACCTCCGAAGAAATTCAAGAGAGTCAAAGTTCCTGATCTGGTGGCCAGTTCTTATTCTTCATCGCGTGAAACTGATGAACATGAAGATTTGGACGACACTGCGGCAGGCCCTACTTCAACAACCAACCCCGACAACTCTGGCGCTCCTCCATCAACTTGAAAATCTTCAGGGGCGTTAGTCCTCAGTTTTGATCCTTTTGGTCATTTGATGACAAAGGGGGAGAAATCTGAGTTAGTCTTCAAGCGGGTTTATATTATGGGCATTTTTATTAAGTTACAACTCTCGTTCTTCCGAAACTTTTATTGGATCGAGTTGTAATCTTAAATCCGATGGTGCCTTGATACTTTTGGTCGTGCTCTGATGCTTTTGATGCATCGAGCTCAAACTTTGATGTGATATTCGCATGCTTATTCCTCGTTAATATTATTGCATGCATCTTGAATCTCATCAGCACCATATTTCATCATGCATTTCAAATTCTTCATATTATATATCAAATGCGTGTATGAATTACAAGATATAGGGGAGATCTCCATGATTCAATTCTTCAAATGTGCAATGCCTCAAAAGCAAATTCCTCACTATGCACATATTAGGGGAGTTCTTCTATATCTTGCAATCAAATTCCTCAATATCAGTATTTACACTTCATATGTTTATCCCGTTGAAAACTTAACCTATGTTGTCATCAATCACCAAAAGGGGAGATTGTAAGTGCATCTAGTGCCCTTAGTGATTTTGGTGTATTGAAGACTTATAGGTTAAGTAACTGATGTGTTTGTGAGTGTACACAGGTCTATAAGTCTATGAGGAGTTTGATATTTACAGAGAAAGTCGAATTCTAAAATGAAGTTCTTCAATCAAGACTTTGATATTCGAAGACTTTCAAGACTTTGAAAGTGAAGAAATTGGTGTGACCTTGAAGACTTGATATTCATTCGAGGAATATGAAGCGTGAAGACTTTTGTTTTCGTAGTTTCATTTTCTCTTTCTTGAGTCATAGGAAACACCGTCATTGTTAAAGGGGTCGAGGAAATACTAAGGAAAAATTTCCATGTGATGCTCAACTCAAAATCCTACACCTACCAATCCCTTGAGTGAAGCCATTGAAATCTCATACAGATTCAGTCAAATTCTTCAAAGGATGAGACGCAGTTCTTCAGTCACCGAGGACTTTGCTCGATCGAGGAGTTAGGAATTCGCCAGGTCTGAATTGCCTACATAGTGAGGAACATGATAGCCCCGAGGAATTTGAGAGTCAAATTTCCGACCGTTGCTGTTGTTCTCTTGGCTACGGCTGTCCCAAAATATCTTATCCACCTAATGGTCATATCATTGAAGGGCATTTATGTCTTATCATGTCGGGCTGCTCCTAGGCTATAAATAGCCGCCCCTACAACCACTAGCTGGTTGGCTGCTCCGAGAGAACTTGACACTTGTCATTTGAGAGCAACCCATCCTCCGAGGACTTTGAGCAAAAATCATCAAGTGAGGAAAATCCAAAACCAAACCCCCACAAACCCAAAGTGATTGAGCATCATCAAGAAATTGATCTGCGTGGATCCGACGCTTGTTACCTTTGAAGATCTGTGCTTCTTCCAGACGGTTAGGCCAAGGTCTAGAGCATCCAAGAGGAATTGTGGATCGCCGAGTAACCAAGTCTGTGAAGGTTTGGAAGTCACCAAGACTTACCATGAGTGATTGGACGAGGCCTGCGTGGTCTTAGTTCAAGGAGAATACGGTGAGGACGGGTGTCTTGAGTTGCGGCTCGAGATCGGGTGTCCGGACTGTGTGTCCTCGAGTTTAAATACTCACCGCTCCAACCATACGCATAACCGAGACAGCAGTTGGAACTGGTTTACCAAATCATTGTCTTCACCAACTGACTGGTTCTATTTCCTCAACTCTTTCATTTCCTCATTATTGTGTTGAATGTTGTTCATATCTGTGCTTGAAGACTTTGACTGAAGACTTTCACAAATTCCTCAGTTCAATTTCTTCAGTCTGTTTGTCTTCATCTTGCTATCCTGTGTTTACGCTTTCCGTACTCTGTTTTAGTCTTCATTTCATCATGATGACTATGTTTGTATCCTGTTATGTTTACTTCTGAGTACATATTCCGCTGCAAGTAGTTCTTCGCTAAGGAATTTCCTCACCGGCAAATTCCTGAGTGAAGAATTCTTAAAAATCGCCTATTCACCCCCCCTCTAGTCGATATAACGCACTTTCACTTACATAAAAGTTGTGTTCATCAGTATCATGCATCAATGAATTTGGAAGTGCAAATTTCATTCCTTTTTCTTGTGTGTTTACTTGACAAGGGAAAATCTAAAAGGACGAGGGCACGGAATGATGGTGGTCCTCTAGAGCAACCAAAACAGACAATCTCTGCAGATTCTCCTGCTACTCCTACTTCAGTGCAAGTTCCAAATCTCGTCTCCCCTACTCCACAACCCTATGTGCTTGCTCTAACATGTTAGTGTGATATCTAGTTGCATGTTGCATATGGTGCCTAGGTTGTATTGCTCCTAATTTGTTAAATTGCATCTCCTTAGCTTACACATTATACATGTGAATATGATACACCTTTTTTTTGGTACATACTGTAAGTGCATCTAGTGCCCCTTAGTGATTTTGGTGTATTGAAGACTTATAGGTTAAGGGACTAATGCATTTGTGAGTGTACACAGGTCTATAAGTCTATGAGGAGTTTGATATTTCTGAGAGAAAGTCGACCCTAAAAATGAAGTTCTTGATGAAGACTTTGATATTCGAAGACTTTCGAAGACTTTGAAAGTGAAGAAATTGGTGTGACCTTGAAGACTTGGTATTCATTTGAGGAACATGAAGCGTGAAGACTTTTGTTTTCATAGTTTCATTTTCTCTTTCTTGAGTCATAGGAAACACCATCTTTGTTAAAGGGGTCGAGGAAATACTAAGGAAAAATTTCCATGTGATGCTCAACTCAAAATCCTACACCTACCAATCCCTTGAGTGAAGCCATTGGAAATCTCATACTGATTCAGTCAATTTCTTGATGTGAGAGACGCAGTTCTTACAGTCCTTGAGGACTTTGCTCTAATCGAGGAGTTAGGAATTCGCCAAAGTCTGAATTGCCTACGATGAGAACATGATAGCCCCGAGGAATTTGAGAGCCAAATTTCCGACCGTTCTTTGTCTTCTTGGCGCCACTGTCCCAAAATATCCTATCCACCTAACGGTCATATCATTGAAGGGCATTTATGTCTTATCATGTCGGGCTGCTCCCTAGGCTATAAATAGCCGCCCCTACAACCACTAGTTGGTTGGCTGCTCGAAGAACTTGACACTTGTCATTTGAGAGCAACCCATCCTCCGAGGACTTTGGCGAAAATCATCAAGTGAGGAAAACCCAAAACCAAACCCCACAAACCCAAAGTGATTGAGCATCATGAAGAAATTGATCCTGCGTGGATCCGGCGCTTATTACCTTTGAAGACTATGCTTCTTCCAGACGGTTAGGCGTCATGGTCTAGAGCATCCAAGAGGAATTGTGGATTGCCGAGTGACCAAGTCTGTGAAGGTTTGGAAGTCACTGAAGACTTACCACAGTGATTGGGCCGAGGTCTGCGTGGCCTTAGTTCAAGGAGAATATGGTGAGGCTGGGTGTCTGAGTTGCGTGCTCGATGGATTGGGTGTGCAGGACTATGTGTCCTCGAGTTTAAATACTCGGCCGCTCCAACAGGACGTACAATTGAGGCAGCAGTTGGAACTGGTTTACCAAATCATTGTCTTCACCAACTAAATGGTTCTATTTCCTCAACCCTTTCATTTCCTCATTCTTGTGTTGAGTGTTTGTTCATATCGTGTTTGAAGACTTTGGTGAAGACTTTCTCAATTTCCTCAGTTCAATTTCTTGATCTGTTTGTCTTCATCTTGTGTTATCCTGTGATTACGCTTTACGTACTTTGTGCTTGTCTTCATTTCATCATGATGACCATGCTTGTATTCTATTATGCTTACTTACGAGTACTTATTCCGCTGCAAGTAGTTCTTGCTAAGGAATTTCCTCACCGGCAAATTCCTTAGTGAAGAATTCATAAAAATCGCCTATTCACCCCCTCTAGTCGATATAACGCACTTTCAATTGGTATCAGAGCAAGGTACTCCCTTGTTTTGTGTGATTTTGGTTTAACCGCCTGGAGTTTTAGTTATGTCGACCGCGGTATGAAGAAAGTGACATGCCCTATCTTTGGCGGTCATGACTATCCCAAGTGGAAGGCCATGATGAGAAGCGCCTCATGGCAATGAACAGCGACATTGTGGACCGTCCTTGAGATTGGTCTTCTTGATCTATGCAAGATGGCGGATCTTGATGATATTCGCAAGTACACTCGACTTGACATCATGGCGAAGGATATCATCTGTTCTGCCTATCCGAGAGATCAATTGAGGCGCATTATGCATCTTGGCAATTGAAGCTTATACGGGACCGAATCTCGATGTCTATGAAGGTCATCGAACCCGTCATGATCCCTGGTTTGAGGACTTCAAGGAATCTCTCAAAGCGATGACTTCGAGCGAGAATCATCATCTTACGCATCATGTCTCATGGCAAGCGGTCTTGAGGTAACCGAATGCTCCTCATCCGAGTTTTGTGACGATGAATCGATAATGATGAATCGATAATGATGAATCGATGATGATATTGAATCTTGTTATACCAAACTTGTTTGCATTGCCACTAAACAACAAACGGCTTTGGAACAAGTTCAAAACATGCTAGACAAAAGTGATGATATGTTGCGTAAAGAAATGGATCGATCAAAAGCATTGGGTGAATGTCTTGGAGAATTCACTCCAAGTTTGATGCCCTTCAAGATCAACATAATACCCTCTTGGTGATCACGAGAAGCTTTCTTGAATCTCTTCAAAGAAAGGAAGATCTTGAAAAGCTAAGAGTGTGTTATGAAGATCTTGAGAAGGGCGCGATTCATTACTAGCTCAACAAATCAGCGCTTCTCGGGAAGAATTTGTTCCTCCATGCTTAAAGTGCATTGAGCGTGAATATGCTAATTCTTCACTGAATGTTCAAATGCTTCAACTGTTACAAATTCTTCACCTGCCTCTGCTATCACTAATTCCTCATCGAGGACATTGCTAGTATCCTTGACAATGCAGGGCTGAAGGAATTGTACATGACGAGCATGTACAAAAGCCTCAAAGGGCATCAGACTCTTTGTGATGTGCTTAAAAGCAGATCCTCAACGAAACCCTAGGAAAGAGGTATTGCCTTTGAGAGGAAACTCAATCTTGATGGAACATATTGGAAGCTTTGAGAAGTACCCCAAAACCTCATGGGTTCTTTGCAAAGGGACCTCAGTTGATCCATCTAACTTATCTGGCTTTACATGTGAATCTCCTCATTCTTCGATGAGTCATTTGACTCAACTATAAACTGTTCAAAAATCGAATGGTGAAGTATTTGCTAGATATGTTGGCACTAAGCTGCAGAGCGGTTCCCCTATGAAGAAAATCTGGGTTCCCAAAAGTTATGTTGAAAGTCTTGGTGAATGTCCTCATGACACCACGTGTGAAGAACAGAACCCCAGATCAAATTCTTCATATGGACCAAATTCTTCATATGGATCCAAGTCCTCATATGGACCAAATTCCTCATGGATCAAATTCCTCAAAAGGATCAAAGTCCTCATATGATTATCATCGTGCTAACAACTCGTCTCGCAGGTAGAGCTAAGGGCTATGAATATGTGCATTATTCTTCAAACCATTATGTTCATAAGTCCTCGAAGAATTCTCTACTTATTCATATGCTTACCCTAACCCCTCTTATGTGAAGCGAAATGGTTTGGCATCTTTGCCACCTTTCTCATATGGTGCTTTCATGAATGATGAACTCTTTGCCACCCCTTGAGATGTGGGTGGTGAAGAAAAGAACTAATCTCTTCTGCGAGGTCAGGTCTCGGGCGTGCTTTAACGTCTGAAGAATTTCTTTGGGGACGACAAAATGCTGAAAGGGCCGCAGCGAATCATGATGAAATGAACTTTCATTTCACACGTCCTCATCTTGCTATATCATTTCTTTGCTTGATGAAATTCATCGATGAACTTGATATCATATTCTTCAGCGATGAAGCATATGAGATTATAAGCTACACTAATTCATCTGCGGGATGATCAACCCAAAACTCTTGAATGGGTCCTCGATAGTGGATGTACAAATCACATATTTGGTGACAAGAATCTATTGATGGATGCTCCTTATCACCATCACCTCTGAAGCATATCATCTTTCTTGACAAAGGCAAAAGTCGGTATTGGGTCTTGGTAAGGTTGCAATCTCTAAGGATAAACACATGGACAAAGTCATGCTTGTTGAGTCCTTAGGATACAACCTCATGTCGATCTCAATGCTTTGTGATCTTGATATGGTTGTTGTCTTTGGCAAATATCGCTGTGTTGTGATTATGGGGTGACAATTCCAAAGTCTTGAAGGCTTTAGGAGAGGAGATTTGTATATTGTTGATTTCTCTCTGGGACCACAACCAGCCGTGTGTCTACTTGCAAAAGCTTGAAGGCTGGCTATGGCATCGACGACTTGGTCATGCAGGCATGAGGAATTTACTGCGCTTGCGAAGAAGAAGCATGTCATTGGCATTGAGAATGTCAAATTCCTCAAGGATCACTTATGCGAACTGTGAAGCTGGAAAAATGACCAAGGCCAAGCATCCAGCGAAGACTATCATGACCACTACTCGTCCATTGAATTGCTTCACATGGACCTCTTGGACCTAATCATTACTCAGCGGTCACTAATGATGCATCTCTATATGGTTTTGTCATCGTTGATGATTACTCTCGATATACATGGGTACACATTGTTACTTACAAACATGAAGTGCAGGAAGTCTTCAAGCGATTTTCCTCGAGGGCTTCAACCAACTTTGGTGTGAAGATCAAGCACATCGAAGTGACAATGGGAACTGAGTTCAAGAATTCGGTCTTGATGCCTATCTTGATGAACTTGGTATTACTCATGAGTTATCTGCTCCCTATACTCCTCGGCAAAATGGCGTCGTGGGCGCAAGAACAGAACTCTTGTTGAGATGGCTCGCACTATGCTTGATGAATACAAAACGCCTCGGCGTTTTTGGATTGATGCAATTGATCTGCGTGCCACATCATCAACAGAGTATATCTTCACAAATTCTTCAAGAAGGCGGCCTATGAACTCCTCAACGACAAGAAACCCAATGTGAGTTATTTCAAAGTCTTGATTGCTAAATGTTGGATTAGAGATCCTCACCACAACTCTAAATTTGCACGAAAGCACATGAAGGTTTTATGCTTGGTTACGGAAAGGACTCGCACACCTCTGAGTCTTCAACATTGTTCTTCACAAGATTGTTGACTTTGTAGATGTGCGGTTCGATGAAACTAATGGCTCGCAAAGAGAGCACCTACCTTACGTGTTAGATGAACCAGCACACGAGGATTCTATCAAGTTCAAGGCAAGCGAGGATGTCATTCCTCTTGAAGAATCTGCTGAAGAATTCATTCCGGTTCATGAAGAGCGTCGGTGATGCACTGAAGAAAATGTTGAGGAAAATGGTCTTTGAAGAAAATGCTGATCAAAATCCTCAGCACAACCAACTCATCCACGCGTTGCAAAAGAAGTGCAAGTGGAGAAGGTCATCGATGACATTAGCGCACCAAGTCCTCTCACACGCTCAAAAGCTTCACATTTATCTAACTTTTGTGGGCACTATGCTTTTGTCTCATCACAGAGCCCACTAAGGTAGATGAAGCATTTCTGGAGCCGGAGTGGATTCAGGCTATGCAAGAAGAATTACATTAGTTCGAGCTTAACAATGTGCAGGGGCTGGTAAATCGTCCAGATCCTCGCAAGCATAATATCATTGGCACAAAGTGGATCTACCGCAACAAGCAAGATGAAAATGGCCTTGTGGTGAGGAATAAGGCACGACTAGTAGCTCAAGGCTACACACGAGGTTGAAGGAATTGATTTTGATGAAACTTTTGCACTGTTGCTAGACTTGAGGCTATTAGCATATTACTTGCTTATGCTAACCATCATGATATCATCTTATATCAAATGGATGTGAAAAGTGCATTCCTCAATGGTAAGCTTGAGGAAGAAGTATATGTTGCTCAACCCCGGGTTTTGAAGATCCAAAGAATCGACAAAGTCTTGAGACTTAATAAGGCCCTCTATGGCCTCAAGCAAGCCCCTCGGGCGTGGTATGATACATTGAAGGAATTCTTCGTGAAGAATGGCTTCACACCAGTTCACTCGACCCTACTCTCTTTACTAAATCTTATGATGGTGAACTGTTTGTGTGCCAAATATATGTTGATGATATTATCTTTGGCTGTCTTGACCAACGTTATAGTGATGAATTTGCCTATATGATGAGTGAAGAATATCAAATGTCTATGATGGGAGAGTTGAAATTCTTCTTAGGTCTTCAAATTCATCAATGATGCAATGGCATATTCATATCTCGGAGAAATACCTCAAAGATGTCTTGAGGAAATTTGGCATGCAAGATTGCAAAGGCGTCAAAATTCCTATGCCCACAAATGGCCATCTATGCCTTGATGAAAATGGTATTGACTTGATCACAAGGTATACCGCTCCATGATTGGTTCTTTATTGTACTTATGTGCATCTAGGCGGATATAATGCTTAGTGTTTGCATGTGTGCCCGATTTCAAGCTGCAGAAGGAATCACACCATAAGGCTGTGAAGCATATTCTTGATATCTAGCTCACACACCAACACTAGGATTATGGTACCCCAAGGGCTCTGCTTTTGATCTCATTGGATATTACGACTCGACTATCTTTGGTGATCGTGTGGACCGCAAGTCAACATTTGGCACTTGTCATTTCCTCGGACGATCTTTGGTGCATTGGTCCTCGAAGAAAGCGAGCTGCGTATCACATCTCTGCTGAAGCTGAATACATTGCTGTTGGCTCTTCTTTGTGCTCAAGCTGCTTTGGATGAAGCAAACCCTCAAGGACTATGGCGTCAGCGTGAAGAATGTGCCTCTCCTCTGCGACAATGAGAGTGCCATCAAGATTGCTCACAACCAGTTCAGCACTCGAAGACAAAGCACATTCAGATTCGTCATCATTTTCTTCGTGATCATGTGTTGAAGGCGACATCTCCATCGAGCACGTGAAGGCGAAGAACAGCTAGCTGATATCTTCACTAAGCCCTTGGATGAGAAGAGATTTAGCAAGTTGCGGTGTGAGCTAAATATCTTAGAATCTTGAATGTTCTTTGAAAAGGACACACATCCTAACACTTATGCAAAATTGATGACTTAGATGTGCAACACATGAAGAAAGCGTTTTCTTCAATCAATGAAGAATAACACTCTAAGTGTGAAGAAATTAATGAAGAATTTGATTCTCGAGAACCCTCGACAATTATGCTGCGGTGTCTCAAATCATCATTCTTATAAGGTGGGTCACGCCACCACAAAAGTTGAAAATCTTCAATTTGAGTTTTCCTCATTTTGAAATTCTTGTTTTTCAAATTCTTCAACTTTGCAAAATCTTCCTTTGTTTCCGTCGTTTTTCTTCATTGGCTATATATATATGAGTTTATGTCCTCTACAACATTCACTTATGGCTATTTCTTCAAGTTGTTTTTTTGCTAAGTGAATGTGATCGGACCCTTCCCCCTCTATGCTATACTCAACCCAATCTATTCACAAATTCTTCATGTGCGTTCTATTTGAAACTTGTTCAAAGTCTTCCTTTGTGTCCTTGTCATTTGAAGAAATTGCGAGCGAAACTTTAAAACAAATCTTATCCAGATTTTTGGTTTTACCGCTCAAACCGTTCCGCATCCCACGATGCATTATTTTATTCACCCACGATCTTACGATCTCATCTACGATGCGTGGGTGACACATGTCGCGTGAAGGAGAAAGGGCAGGGGCATGTTCGTCCCAAAATCTTCGGGCGAACAGTTTTTCACCGTGGCTATAAATACCCCTCTCCCCTTCCTCACTTCATTTACTCCGCTCGGTCGCTGTCTCTCGCTCGAGCTCCTCAAACCCTAGCGCCGCTGCTACTCCATCGTCGCCGGTGAGGAAGAGCTTCGCTGCCTCGACCTCGTCGCCGTCGTACTCGCGCCGGCTGCGGAAATCTTCACTCCTCCGCCGCCGTAGCTGTCTCCCTCTGCCAAGTTAGGGCGTGGGAGATCTAACCTGACAAACTTCACATCCGTTCCTCTCAGTTCGTCGTGTTCTTCATTTCGGGTAATTAAAAGTTACTTTTATTACTCACTTTGATTCTCAAGCTTTCCTGAAAATCTTCAAAGGTGTTTTATTCTTCAAATCTTCACACATATGAACACCTCACACACTGTATGCTCTTGATCCATTTCTCTAAGCAATCATTTTCTTCAAGATTACTCAATTGTGTGGATCTTCGATCTGTACAACTCTGGAACCTAAGACAAAGAGCGCTTAGTGAAATTCCTCAAAACTCATCTGGTCAAATTCCTCAAAACTTGTCTTTTCAAAAAACCTTCTGAGAATGCATATGACCTCTCCAAATTCCTCGCACCTACACTCTGTTCACGGTACTCATGTCCGCTCTTGAATCACTAGGTTCTCATCAACTTAACTCATTTGCAGCGTTCCTCGAAGAAAAACTGCATACTTCTTGAGTGTTCAATTGTTCAAATTCCTCATCTGAAGAATATGGCTGAAGGAAAGAGACCATGAGAAAGGAGGAAAGAAGCTGAGGTCATGACTGCTTTGAGATCCACGATGAAATTTACAAGGACTATTGCACACTGATGAAGCCAAGTTTGGCAAAGAGAACAAAAATCAGCGCAAGGTGCGCATACAGAGATTGAGCGGAGATGGGCAAGAGAATGGAGGAATACAGATATGTGACTCCAAAGTACATGAAGAAATTAGCCCTCAATCCTCCATGCCCAAGAGCTCCATTGGCTTTGGCCAAGTGGCTGATCCCACCAGCATCAAGAGTGGTGAGGACTTTCCTGATGAATGGGCGAAGCGCCAAGCTAAATTGGCAAGACAAGCCAAGGAGGCTGTGAAGAAATTCAATGAGGATTCTGCTACTGCTGTTGCTGCTACTGAGGCCTCGGTCAAGCCGAGGAAATCAATGCCAAAGAAGCCTGCTCGAAAGCCAAGTGCTTCACCAACAGCGCCCTCACGGCCAAGTTCCTCAGCTATGCCCTCAGGCAAATTCCTCAGACTGCTCCTGCTCCTTCAAAGTCCTCAGCTCCTGTGCATCTGGCTACATGTCAAAGGACTACGGGTTTCTCAATTGCCTCTGGTGTCTCAGCAAGTTCCTCAGTTGCACCAATGTCCTCATCAGGCCCCACACTGTTGAAGACTAAAGCAACAGCTGGACGCGGTCCTCGGCCAAGTCCAAGGAAGAAACAAGTCGCATTCCATGTACCCTCTGATGATGAAGCTTCTGATGATAAACTTGCAAAAATCATCAGAGACAGACAAGTGAAGGCCGCTAGAGCCAAAGACACATCTGTGCCACTGCTTTTCGATCCGAAGAAAATCCTCGATTACATTGATCTCTGGCACAAGGATCCAAACACCCCAATGCCCGATCTTCCTCTGACTCCTGGTCAAAGTCACATGCTGACCCATTTCATCACTCAAGAGAAATGGAAATTTGAGAAGGCAAGAGAGATCAAGAAAGCGCAATACATGAAGGAGAAGCTCCTGAAGAAAAATGTTGTCAAAATGACACCTGAGGAACTTCTTAAGGCTCAGTCTGAAATTCAAGCCCTCAGCAAAGACTTTGATGCCTACTATGCTGATTGGCAAGGAGCCAAAGTGAGATTCGTCGATCTGACTAAGAAATTCACCAATGTTGCAGCCCCATCGCAACAAGAAAATCTTCAGCTGCAGACTCTGCTCAGCTCTGTTGAAGAACATGCTGCACGGCCTGATGACTTTCAGCCTACTGAAGAAAATACAAGTTCCAGGGCTGATGATTTCATTCTAGCCGCTGAAGAAATTGCCAGGGCATCCACTAGCGGTGCGCCTGAAGAAACTGAAGAGATCAGGGCAATTGCATCAGTTGCGCCTAAAGAAAATGAACCATATTCCTCAGCTCCTCCTGCGCCTACACCAACTCCAATTCTTCCATCTGCCTATGAGGTGAAGAAGACCAAGGCTGCAGAGCGAGCTGCAGTGAAGAAAAGGAAGGCATCAGCTGCGTCAAATTCTTCGGCTGCGAAGAAAATGAAGCCAATGACCAGCTCACTTGAACATCCAATTGATGCTGTTCCAATTTCCTCCATGTCATCAAAGGAAATTGTTCCTTTTGGAGAAGATTATAAGATCCCAAGCGGATCTGATGAAGAAAATCATTCTGCTGCTTCGTCAGAGCAGTTTGATGAAGAAATTGAAGTGGACGCAATCCCTTCACCGCCAGTCATTTCCTCACCAATGCCTCAGTTCACGGTGAAGAGGCTGGTGTTGAGAAGTGAAGATGAAGATGTGGATATTGGATGCACCACACCTGTGATGAACGATGACTTTTGGGAAAGTCAGCATCCCCATACTCCTCTCTTCACTCCTATCCAACAGATTCCTCAGTCCCCGGCAACAACAGTTCAAATGGGCTTTGAAGAAACTCATCCCACTCCCTCTGTTCATGAAGATATTCCAGCCGCTAGTGTTGAAGAACCTGCTGCTGCTGATCCTCAAGTTGCACAAGAAGAGGAACCAGAAATTCCTCAGCCTGAAGAACCTGAGCTCGCGATTCCTGAGGTGGTACTGCAACTCACTGACATCCCACTTTCAAAGCCGAAGAATCCGTTCTCAAGCAAACAGAAGTTCAAGGCTGAAGACTTCTTTTCCGAGCATGTGTTCTTCACTGACTATAATCCATATGACTCTGCTCGCATAAGGAAGAGGCGTTTCTGGACTGCTAGTCATGCCAACTTCTATTCCTCAGTGTTGTTTGATAAGGACAAAATCTTCGATCATGAACATATTCCTCACGTGGATATGGAATCTCTGCCATGCTTCGAGCCAGTTCTCAGTGTTATTCACGATGCGGGATTACTCAACTTCTGCACTGATATCTGTGATTGGAATGAAGAACTCATTCTTCAGTTCTACGCTACACTGCATATCACTGGAAATGCTGAAGATGTCAACTCATGGGTGTTGGATTGGATGACCGAAAACACTCACTACAAGGCACCAACAACCGAATTGCTTCGTGTCCTTCCTCTTAATCCTCCCCATGACAGTGCACGTTGCATCTACAATGACCCTGAACTAACAAATCACTATATGCAAGTGCTCATGAAGCCTTTGAAGCCAGGGCAGGCCCCATGAACCAAATTCCTCGTCAAGGAATTACTCTATGTGCCTCGGACTGTGTATCGCATTCTGACAAAGACAATGAGTCCTATCAAAGGCCACGACTCAAATGATGAAGAAGTCGTTGGCATCATGAAGAATATGCTTTTCAACATCATTCATGGCGTTCCCGTCAACTTCCATGATTTCTTCATGAGGACTCTTGCAAATGTTGCTATGTCACCATTCGAGCTGAAGCCCTATGTGCCTTGGATTATGAGATTCATAAGGGCAAGATCTTCACTCAATTACAAAGCTGACACTCTAAACCACGGTAGCTACTTGCCTCCCATTGAAGTCCTCAAGCGACCAGTTTCATCATCTGATGATAAAGGCAAGGCAGTTGCTGTGATCGATGAAGGCATTCGTCCATTGGATGGTCAATTTCATCTGGCTACATTTTACTCTACCCATGACAACTCTGCCACACATGACACTGCCGCAAATACCTCAGCTAAGCAAAATCCTCAAGCCACAGCACCCAGGGTGATGAGTGACCGTGAGTTACTCCTCAGTCTTCATCAGAAGGTTGATCGCAATCACAAATGGGTAAAGCGTCGGTTTGGTGCAATTCTTCACAACATGACCTCAACACACAATGCGGTGAAGAAGAACCATTACTACCTTCATGAAACCCTCAACCGCTTTTGGGCTGTCCTCACTCATGTTTATATATTTGAAGAGGCTGAAGACTATGGGTCTCAAGGAAGAATTTGGTGTGCGCACCTCCTCGAAGAAATTCAAGAGGGTCAAAGTTCCTCCACTGGTGGCCAGCTCTTATTCTTCATCGCGTGACACTGATGAGTATGAAGATTTGGACGACACTGCGGCAGGCCCTACTACAACAAACAACCCCGACAACGCTGGCGCTCCTCCATCGACTTGAAATTCTTCAGGGGCGTTAGTCCTCAGTTTCGATCCTTTTGGTCATTTGATGACAAAGGGGGAGAAATCTGAGTTAGTCTTCAAGCGGGTCTATATTAAGGGCCTTTTTTTTAAGTTACAACTCTCGTTCTTCCGAAACTTTTATTGGATCGAGTTGTAATCTTAAACCCGATGGTACTCTGATACTTTTGGATGGTGCTCTGACTTTTGATGCACTATGATCTGATACTTTTGATGTGCTATTCTGCATGCTTACTCCTCATTAATATTATTGCACGCATGCTGAATTACATTAGGCACCATATTTCATCATGCATTTCAAATTCTTCACATTATATATCAAATGCGTGCATGAATTACAAGATATAGGGGGAGATTTCCATGATTCAACTCTTCAAATGTGCATTGCCTCAAAAGCAAATTCCTCACTATGCACATCTTGGGGAGTTCTTCTATATCTTGCAATCAAATTCCTCAATATCAGTATTTACACTTCATATATTTATCCCGTTGAAAACTTAACCTATGTTGTCATCAATCACCAAAAGGGGAGATTGTAAGTGCATCTAGTGCCCTTAGTGATTTTGGTGTATTGAAGACTTATAGGTTAAGGGACTAATCGTTTGTGAGTGTACACAGGTCTATAAGTCTATGAGGAGTTTGATATTTCTGAGAGAAAGTCGACCCTAAAATGAAGTTCTTGATTGAAGACTTTGATATTCGAAGACTTTACGAAGACTTTGAAAGTGAAGAATTTGGTGTGACCTTGAAGACTTGGTATTCATTTGAGGAACATGAAGCGTGAAGACTTTTGTTTTCGTAGTTTCATTTTCTCTTTCTTGAGTCATAGGAAACACCGTCTTTGTTAAAGGGGTCGAGGAAATACTATGGAAAAATTTCCATGTGATGCTCAACTCAAAATCCTACACCTATCAATCCCTTGAGTGAAGCCATTGGAAATCTCATACAGATTCAGTCAAATTCTTGATGTGAGACGCAGTTCTTACAGTCCTTGAGGACTTCTCTCTGGCGAGGAGTTAGGAATTCGCCGGTCTGGAATTGCCTACGATGAGAACATGATAGCCATGAGGAATTTGAGAGCCAAATTTCCGACCGTTCTTTGTCTTCTTGCGCGGCTGTCCCAAAATATCTTATCCACCTAACGGTCATATCATTGAAGGGCATTTATGTCTTATCATGTCGGGCTGCTCCTAGGCTATAAATAGCCGCCCCTACAACCACTAGCTGGTTGGCTGCTCGAAGAACTTGACACTTGTCATTTGAGAGCAACCCATCCTCTGAGGACTTTGGCGAAAATCATCAAGTGAGAAAACCCAAAACCAAACCCCACAAACCCAAAGTGATTGAGCATCGAAGAAATTGATCTGCGTGGATCCGGCGCTTATTACCTTTGAAGGTGTGCTTCTTCAGACGGTTAGGCGTCAAGGTCTAGAAACATCAAGAGGAATTGTGGATTGCCGAGTGACCAAGTCTGTGAAGGTTTGGAAGTCACTGAAGACTTACCACAGTGATTGGGCCGAGCTGCGTGGCCTTAGTTCAAGGAGAATCGGTGAGGGCTGGGTGTCTGAGTTGCGGCTCGATGTTGCGTGTCGGGACTGCGTGTCCTCGAGTTTAAATACTCGGCCGCTCAACCAGGACGTACAAGCCGAGACAGCAGTTGGAACTGGTCTACCAAATCATTGTCTTCACCAACTAATTGGTTCCATTTCCTCAACCCTTTCATTTCCTCATTCTTGTGTTGAGTGTTTGTTCATATCGTGTTTGAAGACTTTGGTGAAGACTTTCTCAATTTCCTCAGTTCAATTTCTTGATCTGTTTGTCTTCGTCTTGTGTTATCCTGTGATTCGCTTTACGTACTCTGTGCTTGTCTTCATTTCATGATGATGACCATGCTTGTATTCTGTTATGCTTACTTCTGAGTACTTATTCCGCTGCAAGTAGTTCTTGATGAGGAATTTCCTCACCGGCAAATTCCTTAGTGAAGAATTCATAAAATCGCCTATTCACCCCCCCTCTAGTCGATATACACCATGTTTGTTGGGGATATCGGAGTCAAGGCGGATTAGGGCCCATAGTGGTAAACCGCCATGGTTATGTAACTTGTATTGTAATTTAGGAAAGGAGAGACCAAGCCGGACACTTGTATGAGTCAGCCTCGGGACTCTGTAGACCGGTCAGGCGTCAACCTATGTATATAAAGGGACGACCCGGCGGCGGTTAAGGGACAAGAAACAACAACTCGAGACTGAGGCAAAGCGTATTTTCTCCCTGGTCATCAAAACTCAATCAATCCCATCACAACTAGATGTAGGCTTTTACCTTCATCGAAGGGGCCGAACTAGTATAAAACTCCCGTGTCCCTTGTCCGGTTTAACCCCTTCAAGCTAACCCATTGCGATGGCTCTACGACTAAGTCCTTTCATGAGGACATCTGACGTGTTAATTCCACGACAGTTGGCGCCCACCGTGGGGCTATCGCACGATGGTTTCGAGTTCTTGAAGGGCAGCTCTGAAAGACTCAAGGGGTACGTGGTTGGCCGGATGACCAAGAGTCGTGGTGGCAAGCTCTACATCAACGACGAAGGATGGGGCCCCGAGGCCGGCTCAATTGAGTACGCATACCGGGTCCCCTTTGGCGGAATTCATGTCTTCATCGGCAAGATCGGCAAACCGGGCCCTGAGCCGGACATCTGCACCGACCTCGTCGAGATGGCTCAGCGTGCGAGTCCTGCCCGGGTTAAGCCTGCCATGAAGCATGCGTTAAATGAGATGTGTCCATGGGATCGGATCGAACCCGATTGTTCAAGGCGAGATGGCTGTTTATTCCGACAGCGAGTCATCCACTGGCAAAAATCAGTCCCTATACCCAATTCATGATGGTGTGTTCGAAGGATATTCCGATGGCAATAGTAGTCCGGACCTCCTTGAACCGCCAAGTCGGGTCTTTGTTTACATGGCGGAACACATCACTTTGGTCTACATCTCTGATGGCAATGAATGCGGATCAGCGGCATGGCGAGAGCCCTGCGGCGCCGAACCGACTCAAGTCCTCTCTGGTTTGATGGATGCCTTGGCGACCTTGTTAACCACAAAGAGATTACCCGGAGGCGCAGGATCGGCTAATGCGGACATTGCGAAGCTGAAGGACCAGATAACGCAAGCTAAGGAGGACCTAGCGATTGAGGATGCTAGGATGGCTGATGAACGGGCCGCTTTGGATGCCCAGTCACAGCAGATACAGGCGCAGAATTACCGGCTCATGTTGGATCAAAATGCATGAAACGACGTAATGCGAAGGAAGTACCGATCGCGCATGCAGCCGATCTTCGAAGGATTGAATCTCTTTAATACACTGGGGGCTGGGCCGAGTAATCCGGCAGCTGCAAACCGGACCGACGCGCTTAGGACAGCGCCGGATCAACCACGGATGATAGAACCACCTCGACGAACGGATAACCCGACGCAATACGTGTCCACACCGCCGGGTCACTTCTTGAGCCCTTTGGATAACATGATTACTGGAGCATCTCGCCTGGCAGCCATTCCGATGGAGGGCGATTCACTGGCGGCGGTTGAGACGCGGCGGGCCAGGGATCTTCTTCGAACCGCCGTGGTGCAGCAGCAGGCTTATTCCTATAGCCGAGATAGAATTCATTCAACCCCCCATCCGAGCAAAAGCTATAGCAGGCACATGGATGAACCGGAAGTGTCTAGCAGTGCGCGGTGCCGTAATGGACCCAATCCAGTGCGTGGTGAGGTAAATGCTCAGGACATGGTGGATAATGGCAGAGCACGAAGGGAGGCTGCTTTGGCAGCACAATATGCGGGTCATTATCAACCCGCCCCGGTTCAGCCAGCAGCGCCAGTAGACCGAGGCACCAGGCTTGCCTTTAGTTCCTGAGGAGTGCCGTGTCTCATTCCGGCTCTCCGTAATGTGCGACTGCCCAAGGATTTCAAGGGTCCACGTAAGGTGCCTAATTACACTGCGGATCAGCCACCTGAGGCGTGGGTGGAGAGTTATGAGATGGCAATGGAGATGCTGGATGTGGATGAAGCTGTCGGATTTCGGGTTCCGGCAGACCCTTGAGGTTCGAACACTGGGGTGCGCGCGGAGATTTCGCCCTCTACCTACCTGCTCCTCGCCGAATCGCTAGGATCTAAACTACGAAAGAATCAACACAAGAGACACAGGGTTTATACTGGTTCAGGCCACCCTTGTGGTGTAATACCCTACTCCAGTGTGTGGTGTGGTGGATTGCCTCTTGGGCTGATGATGAACAATACAAGGAAGAACAGCCTCGCAAGGGTCTGTTCTTGACTGGTGCGATGAACTGCTAGGGGGACTTGAGTCGCTCTCTCTCTCTCTCGATTCTAGATGTATGCCAGATACTCGATGCCTCCACCCTAGGGGTGGCTAGTCCTATTTATAGGCAAAGCCCTGGGCCTCTTCCCAAATATTGAGCGGGAAGGGCGCCAACAATTGGCCATTTTGAAGGGGAACAACGGGTACACTTATCCCGACTAAAGTTGGTCCTCACTGTCAAAAGGCTGGTGGTGGCCTTTGCTTGGGCTCCACAATGACTTCCTCCCTACCGTTAGGCTGGTCTTGGTCTTGTTGCACGAAATGGATGCCTTTGCTTGATGCTCTACTTTGCACTTGCTCCTTTGCACCAAAGAGGAAAGGTGGACATCTTGTGGTCGGGCGCCTGGCCCGGCGCCTTGGTCGTCATGGCTTGCGTCATGAGCACCTCGCGAGGTACCTTGCCTTGAACTCTCTACTTCCTTGTGAGCCAGCCTGATGAGGCCGTGCCTGAGGAAGCTTCTTGTCATCTGCCCCGTGATGCTTGGCCCCTCGCGAGTGTCTTGAGCTTGTGTTGAGGAATATGGGCCGCGTTGGGCCCCCTTTGAGCCACGCCACAGGCCGCAGGCAGGCAAGTTTGGGGACCCCCGTTCCCAAAACGCCGACAGTAGCCCCCGGGACCAAGGCGCGCCCAGACTTGGCCGAGCAGAGAGGCGAAAGGGCAAGTGTGAAGCGTCGCGGGCCCTAATAGCCTGCGGCCTTGGGAGCCTCGTGGCGGTTGATTGGACGTGGGCGTCTCCGCTTCCCCACGACGCCTCGGCAACTGCACGGATTCGACAAGTCCCTGCATGCAAAGCGGGTCATGATTACCTGCGATCGTGGAGGTCGACGGTTGGCCTTCGCCGGTTATAAGTACAGAACGGCGCGTGCCCTTCGAGTCTATCCCCTCTTGCTTCTCCTTCTTCTTCATGGCTCCGCCAAGGAAGTTCTCGACCGCAGAGAAAGGAAAGGCTCGCCAGGTCGAGTCTACCTCTCCCCCGCCCATGGGCGGTCGAGGCCGCCCTCGCAAACACCCTGTGGCCTCCACGGCGGCTCCCCGCGGTCGCAGAGGTGACTTCTCGCACGGTGACGGGCGGCTGGCCGTGGCCGGGGGGGCGTGCTTCGGCCGTGCGACCCCCTAGGTCGCGCTCCCACTCTGCGGAGGTGCTGCCAGAGTTCGTTGTGTGGGCGGCGAGCGACCAGCGCCCGCTCCAGCTCCCTCGCTTCCTCCTAGGTGAGCCCGGTGGCGCCCAGGCGGCCTCGGCTCCAGCAGATGGCTATTGCAGCGGGCCTCGTGGGCTTTGCTGGAGATCTCCGCAGCCGGGAACTGGCGTTGACTGCTCTTTGGCGGGACGTTTGCCAGCGTGGCTGAGCCGTCGGTGCACCCTGCACTTCAAGTTCGACGGCGACGCCACCCTCTATGTGAGGGTGTTTGGGGAAGATGGTCGCCGCGCGGGGTGCTGCCCTAAAGATGACGACCGCGGCCGGGGACCCATCCCCGGCGAGGACGAAGAGGATAGCGCGTGCGTGGTTGGCGGCGCCCAGGGTTCCTCAAGCTTCATTGGTTCTTCTTTGGGCAGCGACTCTTCTAGCAGCGGCCGCGGTCAGCCTCCACGCCATCGTGCCTGCTTGGAGTGCAGCAGCGGGTCTGCCCGCCGTCGCGCCCCGGTGAAGCGCGAGAGGGAGTCCGCCTGAGCTCCGGAGGCGGCTCGAGTCTTCCCTGAGAGCCGGCGTAGGGCGAGCTTCGCCTGATTTGTTCTTTCTTTTCTTTTCTCCTGCGCAAAAAAAGATAGCTGTGTGGGGCCCCGTGGGGGCATGTTTGGGTTACCGTTGTCAATCATCGTACTATTTCCGTTATTTTTGTATTGTTCCTTCCTGTCGTACGCCCGCGCGTAGGTAATCTCCAGCCTCAGCCGTGGGGGCGACCAACCCAGGTCCTGTATTTGTGTCGCGGTGCCCGTGAGGCACGGACTGGAGGGGCGCTCCTGTAGTGGACCCGGGTCGTGAAACCTTGAGCGATAGGGACAGAAACACTCGCGAGGGCGCTCGGGGCTGCCCCTCGCGAGCCCTTGCGCAAGGGAAATCGAGGCAGGAGGGCGAAAAAGTCGAAGAACCACAAGTCAAAAGGCGGCGATAGTTTCGATAAAACTCCAAATGAGAATGAACTAGCCAGTTGCAGAAAGCAAATGAAAAAGCCGCGTCCGGCACCTAGTCTAGTCTTCGACGTCTTCTCACCTGCGCGGAGCTAAGTGCTGCCACTGGGCGTGGGAGGGAGCCCCGGGGCTGAGGGCAGCGCTCTGAGACTCCGGCGTACAGCCCCAACTCATTATTACGTGAGAGTGTCACGGGCGGCGAGCTTCACAGGCGTTGGCCTTCTTCACAGGCTTCGGGCCTTTCTTCGGGGAAGCAAGCTTCACGGGCATTGGCCCTCTTCACAGGCTCCATGCCTTTTCCAAAACACGACAGCTTCACAGGCATTCGCCTTCTTCACAGGCTCTGGGCCTTTTCATAAAGGATAATCTTCACAGGCATTCGCCTTCTTCACAGGCTCTGGGCCTTTTCCAAAAAGATGATCTTCACAGGCATTCGCCTTCTTCACAGGCTCTGGGCCTTTTCCAAAAAGACGATCTTCACAGGCATTCGCCTTCTTCACATGCTCTGGGCCTTTTCCGAAAAGATGATCTTCACAGGCATTCGCTTTCTTCATAGGCTCTGGGCCTTTTCCAAAAAGACGATCTTCATAGGCATTCGCCTTCTTCACAGGCTCTGGGCCTTTTCCAAAAAGATGATCTTCACAGGCATTCGCCTTCTTCACAGGCTCTGGGCCTTTTAAGGGTAAAACCTCCGGAGGTGCCGGATGTTCCACACATTCTGGACTGGCACCCCTTCCTGAGTCTCCAAGAGCGCGGAGCCGGGCCTGGAAACATGAACAACCTTGAACAGGCCCTCCCACATGGGAGAGAGCTTATGCACTCCCTTCCTCGAGAGAACCCGCCTGAGCACGAGGTCCCCTACCTCAAGAGTTCTGGGGAGGATGTTGCGGCAATGGTATCGCCGCAGTGCTTGTTGGTATCTCGCCGTTCGCAACACGGCTTCTCGGCGACGCTCCTCCCCCAGCACGAGGTCCATACCCCGCATGGCGTCCTGCTGCACTTCGTCGAACGCCAGGACCCATGCGGAATGACGTCTGACCTCATGAGGGAGGATCGCTTCGGCTCCATAGACCAAGAAGAACGGGGTCTCTCCAGTCGGCTTGGTTGTGGTCGCGCGAATGGACCACAACATGGACTGAAGCTCATCGTACCAGCCTCTGCCGCAGGCTTCCAGCTTCTTCTTGAATGTTCTGGTCTTGAGGCCCCTCAGGACCTCCGCGTTAACCGCTTCGGCTGGCCGTTGCTTGGCGTGCGCCATCAAGCGTAGCATATCTGCGTTCAAGGTTAGCAAGTATGTTTTGAAGAGTTCTTGGTGAACTGCGAACCGTTGCCGGTGATGATGCGGTTCGGCACCCGAACCAGCTCACGATGCCCTTTGATGAACTTTGATCACGAACCCGCGAGGATGGTGTGGGCGGCTTCACGCCGGGCCATTTGGTGAACTTGTCCACGACGACGTAGAGGTAGCGATAGCCCCCCGGCGCCCGAGGAAACGGGCCCAGGATGTCCATCCCCCAGACCGCGAATGGCCATGAGAGGGGTATAGTTTGCAAACTTCCTGCCGGCTGATGGATCTGCTTGGCATGGAATTGGCAGGCTTCACAGGCCTTCACTAGTTCGAAAGCATCATTGAGCGTAGTAGGCCAATCGAAGCCGCTGTGGAATGCCTTGCCCACGAGGGTTCGTGACGACGAGTGGTGCCCACAGTCTCCACCGTGTATGTCCGCCAGCAGCTCTTTCCCTTGCTCCCTGGATATGCAGCATAGGGATACATCATTTGGTCGCTTCCGGTAGAGTTCTCCATCCCTGATACAGTACGCTGTGGCTTGCCGCACCACACGCTCTGCTTCCTCCTCCTTCTCCGGCAGGGTCCCTTGCGTCAAGTAACTCCGGAGCTCTATGACCCAGCACCCCTCTGAGGCTCCATCGTCGGGGAAGCGGCGTGCTCGAGGTGGGCCTGAGCACTGGAGCTCAGGCGGTGGTGGGGTAGCTCCTCCCGAGGCTGCGCCGCGTTTGATAGTGATGGCATGGCCGAGGGCTTGAAGAGCCGCTCCTCGAAGACGCCAGGCTCCTGAGGTAACCGCCTGGATGCTCGTTTGGCGATGTCATCGGCCTCTGATTGGTGCCACAGGGGCTGTGCTGCAACTCAACCCCAGAACCCTTTTTCATCCTGCGGACCTCTGCGAGTAGGCCCCATGTGCTCATCTTTCGGCTCGTACACTTTGTTGGAGAAATTGACGAGGAGCTGCGAATCGCCCTTGATGGTAAGGCGCTTTATCCCTAGGGCGGCCGTGGCCTTCAAGCCTGCTATCAGACCTTCATACTCCTCTATGTTGTTGGAGACCTTTTCGCCTTCTTTGGAAAGCAGTTGCCGCGTAATAGAGTTTGTCCTGAGTGGGAGATATGAGCACCGCCCCAGCCCCAGCGCCATGCCTGGAGAACGCTCCGTCAAAGTACATGACCCAGCCTTTTGGTGCCTTGCTTCCTAGGGAGAGGGATCGATCCTCGCCGGCCTTGAGGCCCGGTGCCTCCGTCCATTCGGCCACGAAATCTGCTAGCGCGGCCCCCCTTGATGACTCTGGTCGTGCTGAATTCGAGCTGAAATGCTTGCAGTTCAATGTTCCACTCGGCGACCCTTCCGGCTGAGTTAGGGCTCCTGAGCACCCTTTCCAAAGTGCTGCTGAGACAACGTTGATAGGGTGACCACGAAAGTAGTCTGCCAAGCTTGCTTGCGAGGCCACCCAGCAGCATAAGGAGGAGTTTCTGAGGCATGGGGTACTATGCCCTCGCATCCCGGAACACCATGCTGACGAAGTACACTGGGTGCTCGACGAGGCTTGGAGCGTCGGTGCTGGTGGCGTCCTCCGGAAGCCGCGGCGCCTCCTGAGGCGGTGGAGCCTCCAGGAGCTGGTTGCTTGGGGGAAGGGCCTCTTCCGCTCCCAGTGCGCTCCCCTGCGGCGGCTGATCTTCCTCAGTCGTGGTAATGATCTCTGCGAGTCCTTCTTGGTCCCGCTTTGCCTTGACGCGGGTAGCTGCCGTGGCCTTGGTCGGCGCCTCCCCTAACCGCCACAAGGGCTGTTGGCCCGGAGTAGGTAGTGGCAGCGAGGTAGAGCACCAAGGGCTCTTGAGGGCGTGGGGCCACCATCACCGGAGGGCTGGTTAGGTATCTCTTGAGATCTTGGAACACCTTGTCGGCCTCTTCAGTCCATTCAAAGGGCCCCTTTTTCTTCATCAGCTGGAAGAAAGGCAGCGCTCGCTCCCTAACACGGAGATGGGCGCCCTAAGCGTAGTCCTGCGCCCAGTGAGCCTGCATCTCTCGAGGGTCTTTGGTGGGCTCATGTCCTCGCTGCCTTGACCTTTTCTGGTTTGGCCTCGATGCCTCGGTGGGACGAGGAAGCCCAAGAAGCTTGGGGGACTCAAACACACACTTCTCCGGCTTGAGCCGAGCTCTCTGCGTTGAGGTTTGCAAAGGTTTCCTCCAGGTCTTGTATCGGGGTCTTGGCCTCATGAGACTTCACCACAATGTTGTCGACGTAAGCTTCCACATTCTTCCCGAGTTGCGGGCCCAAGGTGATGTGCATGAGCCGCTGAAAGGTTGCCCTCGCATTGCGCAATCCGAACGGCATGCATGTATAGCAGTACACCCCTGCAGGGTCGGGAAGGCTGTCTTCTCCACGTCTTCCTTGCCATCTTGATCTGGTGATACGGAGAAGGCATCCAGAAGCATAACACGTCGCACTCAGCGGTGGAATCGGCGATCGATCGATCACGACGAAGCGGGGAGCGGATCTTGCGGGCATGCTTTGTTGAGGTTGGTGAAATCGACACACATGCACTCCTTTCCGCCCTTCTTTGGCACAACTTCTGAGGTTGGTGACCAATGCAGATATCGGACCTCGCGAATGACCCCCCACGGCTTCTAGTTTGCGGGTCTCACGGGCGATGAAGGCCTGTTTTCGATGGGCTGCCACCTCGCTTTACGCTTCGCAGGCATGCGTTGGGGCACGTTGAGGTGGTGCTCGATCACGCCCCGTGGGATCCCTGCCAACTGATTGGGCTCCCAGGTGAATACCTTCTTGTTTGCGTGCAGGAACTTGACCAGGGCTTCCTCCTGCTCGGGCCCGAGATTGGCACCTTTGGTGAAAGTGGCGCTAGTCGACGGGTATCTGCTTGGTCTCCGCCTTGTCTTGGGTGAATAGCTGTTTCTTCTTGGTTGGTGCAGCCCCCTTGGGCTCGGGGGTCCCTGCGTTGGCGGGCTGTGCCGACGCCGCCGTCTTGAAAGCAAGCTTGAGCGCTCGCAGCGCATCCCCGGTGTCCCCAGGCACGGTGAGGACACCGCTACTCCGGCATCTTCATAGGTTATCGCCCGGGTGAGTCAGCGCCCACAATTGGGCGATCTTTGGATAGCCGAGGATGGCGTTGTAGGGGAGGCCGATGGGGGTGATATGAAATCGACCTGCTCCGTCTTGGAAATTATCGTAAGTGCGAAAGTCCTTTGGGGCGGATCTGTCCCAAGGAGTTGGATGACCTGCCCCAAATGCCGAGAAGGGCGGCTGGGCTGCAGACCGCTCCGGGGTATCTTGGAGGAGGTTGAAGGCCTCAGCCCGAAACCTGCCGAGGCTGCGCCGCCGTCGATGAAGTCTGGTGACAGCCACTGGCAGATGGTGGGGTGCATAGCATGGGGAGCGCTTACAAAGTAGGTCAAGTTGAGGTGGTCCTCCGAGCTGAAGGTAGCTGGCCTATGGCTCCGACGGTCGAGAGCCCCTGCGCGTGGGCGGCGCCGACCAGCGGAACGAAGCGGATTAGCGTGGTAGCTGCGCCGCCCGGGATAGCGCTGCGACGACCGGGGAGGCAGCGCAGCGTGGTGGCGAGAAGAAGCAGCGCGGCTCTTCCCAGAAGGCCCGGAGGATCTTTGAGGCAATACTTGCTGCTCGTTCCCAGCTGGGCGGTGGCGGCGTTGCGGCGAGCAGCGAGAGCAACGAAGCGCCCGCCGGCAGAAACGTCTGGCGACTTCAGCGGCGAAGCAGCCAGCAGCGCCCGAACATGGATCACGACAGTCGGAGAAAAGCGAAGCGACGGAAGGCAATTCGGCACACCCTACGGCGCGCAAATGTCGGTTTGGGTTCCGCAGACCCTTGAGGTTCGAACACTGAGTGTGTGCGTGGAATTCCGCCCTCTACCTACACTGCTCCTCGCCCGAATCGCTAGGATCTAAACTACAAAAGAAACAACACAAAGACACATGGTTTATCTTGGTTGAGCCACCATTGTGGTGTAATACCCTACTCCGGTGTTTGGTGTGGTGGATTGCCTCTTGGGCGATGATGAACAATACAAGGAAGAACAGCCTCGCAGTGCATTCTTGGTAGTGCGATGAACAGCTAGGGGACTTGGTCTCTCTCTCTCTCTCTCTCTCTCTCTCTCTCTCTCTCTCTCTCTCTCTCGCTCTCTCTCTCTCTCTCTCTCTCTCTCTCGATTCTAGATGTATGCGGATACTCGATGCCTCTACCACAGGGGTGGCTAGTCCTATTTATAGGCAAAGGCCACAGGCCTCTTCCCAAATATTGGCGGGAAGGGCGCCGACAATTAGCCATTTGAAGGGAACAAGCGGATACACTTATCTGACTAAAGTTGGTCCTCGCCTATCAAAAGGCTCTTGTGGTGGCGCCTACTTGGGCTCCTGATGACTTCCTCCCTGCCGTTGTCTTTGGTCTTGGTCTTGTTGCACGAAATGGATGCCTTTGCTTGATGCTCTCTTTGCACTTGCTCCTTTGCACCAAAGAGGAAAGGAGGACCTTTGTGGCTGGCGCCCGTGGCGCCCTTGGTGCGTCATGGCTTGCGTCATGGGCACCTCGCGAGTACCCCTCCTTGAACTCTCCGCCTCCTCATGAGCCAGCTGATGAGGCCGTGCTGAGAAGCTCCTTGTCATCCGCCCCAGCAATCTCTGGCCCCTCGCGAGGTCTTGAGCTTGTGTTGATGAAGATGGGCATGCTGGGCCCCTTTGAGCCCACACCGCGGGCCGGGCAGCAAATCTGAGGACCCCGTTCCCGAGCGCCCGGCAAGCAGCTTGTGCAAAGTACTTCACGATGATGTTGGAAGGGACAGCGCGTACTTGGTTGAAAAACCTACCAGCCAACTCCATCGAGTCATGGGATCAGTTGAAGGCCCGGTTTATAGCCAATTTCAAAGACACGTGCAAACAGCCCATGTCCATTGTGGATCTTGATGCATGTGTTCAAGGGGAGAACGAGTCAACAACTCATTGGGTGCGTCGGGTTTCAGAGGTTTTGCATTACGTCCGGCCGGATTAACGGCGGTAGCGATCATACGCTGGAGCATAATTGTCGGTTTAAGTCGCTAAAGATGAAGTTGGGGACGGCTCAAGCGCCCTTGCAATGACATAGGAACCCTTATGGCAGCCTTGGTTAAATATATCGATTACGATAATACCAAGGATCCGATTACGATGAGGAGAAACGGAGAAGGGAAAGAAACGGCGGTGCAAAGGGACAGCATCACAACCAAGGAGTCCATGGGAATAACGGTAGCGCAAAGCGGATAGTTCAGATCTTGTGGCTAACACCAATATGTAGCGTTGTAAGGTAAACGCCCGGTAGCGGAGGAGGATGAATCTGGAGCATTTATTAAGCGAGCCTGCCCAAAGCATGGGACCAAGGAGGCCTTCCCACATCTTTGGAAAGATTGTTATATCATGAAGGAGTTCAAAATTCGATGTCTTCGGTATGATCGAGTGCATCGTGCGGTTCAGGTCGAGTTTTCATAGTCGGCGGTTCAAACTCTGGATTCCAGAATAATCGAGAACCGAGAATAACCAAGGTGGTATGGCAGCAGAATAATCAAGAAATCAGCGGCGATCGGGTTATCAAAAGTCACCCCAAGCAGTTGAATGGTGGGCGGTATCATGTGTTGATACTAGCATGTGTAAGCGCGTCGAAGCTTCACAAAAGGCGATTAATCTTTGTTGAACTAGCAGTGCCACATTATTCACAGTGGTCGAGCAGCCCATTGTGTGGAAGCGAGAGGATCATCTGCCGGGTTGACAATCCGGGTCAATTGGCTTTGGTGGTAGCGCCTCAGGTGGGAGGTTACATATTTACCAAAGTCCTGATGGATGGAGGGAGCAGTATCAACATCCTGTACTATGAGACTTTTCGTTGTATGGGGTTGACAAAAAAAAGTCTTACACCGTCCAACACTGTTTTTCATGGTGTAGTACCAGGTAAATCAGCATATCCTGTTGGCAAGATTGTTTTGGAGGTTGTTTTTCGAGATGAGCATGATTCCAGGTCTGAAAAATTGACCTTTGAAGTGGTGAAAATCTAGATCCCATATCACGCACTGTTTGGATGGCCGGCTTATGCAAAATTCATGGCGAGACCCTGCTATATCTATTTACAACTCAAAATACCGGGTCATAAGGGGACTATACCAGTACATGGAAGTCGAAAGATCGCTTTGGATTGTGAGGAAGGTGATGCGGCTTATCTTTGAGTCGGATTTGTGCTCTGGAGGGGCTGAAGTTTTATAAGGACAATGTTGATCCGACAAACATGACCCCTCGAAGAAGCCCTGCCAGAGCATGACCCGACCACGAAGTTCAAACCGGTGATGAGACTAAACTTGTTGACTTTGTTTTGGCGATTCATCCAAGCAGTTTAGCATCGGCCTGTCTGGATCCGAAATAGGAAAGCACGCTCATCGAGTTCATCCATGAGAACCGGGACATTTTGCATGGAAGCCTTACGACATGCCGGGTGTCTGGGGAACTCATGAGCACACTCTCAATATTGATCCTAAGCTTACACGGTCAAGCAATTTCTTCGCGCTTTCGAGGAAAGACCAAGGCCATTGGTGAAGAGGTAGCCCGGCTGTTGGCTCGCTGGATTTATCATCAAGTATTTCACCACCGAGTGGTTGGCTAATCCGGTGCTCGTTCTTAAGAAAAAGCGGCACTTGGCGTATGTGTGGACTACAGATTTGAACAAAGGCTTGTCCGTGAGATCCTTTGCTCTCCGCGTATTGATCAGTTATTGATGCAGCGGCGGGTTGTGGCCCTGAGTTTCTTGGATGCTTATTCGAGGTTATCATCAGTTAAAATGGCGATTAAGGACTAGGAAGACAACCTTCATCACTCCCTTTGGAGCCTATACGCTATGTTTTTATGCCCTTTGGGCTCAAAAGTGCCAGCAACTTATCGGCGTTGTGCATAAAATTGTCTTCACCACCTTGATTAGGCGTAATGTTCATGCCTATGTGGATGACATTGTGGTAAAGTCAAGGAAGAAGGAAACCTTGATAGATGACCTCAAGGAAACGTTTGACAATCTTCGGGTTTACAAAATGATGCTTAATCCGAACAAGTGTGTTTTTGGTGTTCCGGCAGGCAAGCTCTTAGGCTTTCTAGTGTCCAACTGAGGCATTGAGGCTAATCCGGAAAAAATCAAAGCGATTAAATCTTTGGCTAAACCGAAGTGTATCAATGATGTTCAGCATTTGGCGGGTCGAATTGCCGCCCTTAGCCGGTTTATCAGCCGTTTGTGAGAGAAGGCGATTCCTTTGTATCAGATGTTGAAAAAACGAGCGATTTAAATGCAGGTAGCGCAACTAATCGGCGTTTGAGGGCTTAAAGACGATTGGTTGAAGCGCGGCTCTTCTTTGCTCTGGTTGACAAGGCCCTTGTTATTATCGTGGCTGCTAATGCCCGTGCTATCAGCGTAACGGTTGTGGTGGGCGTAAGGAGGCTGGTAAAAAGTATCCGGTTCAACGGCGGTTTACTATCGTGAAATACTTATCGAGTCAAAGCAGCGGTATCCACATTGGCGAAGCTGGTTTATGGGGTTTTATGGCAAGTCGGAGCTCAAACAATACTTTCAAGGCCATCCCATTATAGTGGTTAGTTCAGCTCCTTTGGGCAATATAATTGAGCAGGAGGCAAGCTGGCGGGGTTGCGAGTGAGCAATTGAGCTTGGCCTTACGGATTGAAGTATATGCCTCGGACATCAATTAAGTCACAGGCGCTTGTTGACTTCATCAATGATTGGACCGAGTTACTGTTGGAAATATGCCCTAGAGGCAATAATAAAATGGTTATTATTATATTTCCTTGTTCATGATAATTGTCTATTGTTCATGCTATAATTGTATTAGCTTGGAAACCGTAATACATGTGTGAATACATAGACCACAACATGTCCTTTGTGAGCCTCTAGTTGACTAGCTCATTGATCGATAGATGGTCATGGTTTCTGACCATGGACATTAGATGTCATTGATAAGCGGGATCACATCATTAGGAGAATGATGTGATGGACAAGACCAATCTAAGTGTAGCACAAAGATCGGTGTAGTTAGTTTGCTAAAGCATTTCTAATGTCAACTATCATTTCCTTAGACCATGAGATTGTGCAACTCCCGGATCCCGTAGAATGCTTTGGGTGTACCAAAGCGTCACAAGTAACACGGTGGCTATAAAGGTACACTATAGGCATCTCGAAAGTGTCTGTTGGGTTGTACTGCGAATCGAGGCCAGGATTTGTCACTCCGTGTAATGAGAGGTATCTCTGGGCCCACTCGGTAATGCATCATCATAATGAGCTCAATGTGACTAAGTAGTTAGTCACGGGATCATACATTCGGAGCGAGTAAAGTGACTTGCGGTAATGAGATTGAGCGAGGTATTGGGATACCGGCGATTGAATCTCGGGCAAATAGCGTACCGATTGACAAAGGGAATTGTATCACGGGATTGCTTGAATCCTTGACATCATGGTTCATCCGATGAGATCATCGTGGAACATGTAGAGCCAACATGGGTATCGAGACCCGCTGTTGGTTATTGGCGGAGATGTCTCGGTTAGAGCGCATGGTTCCCGAACCCGTCACGGTCTACACACTTAAGGTTCGGTGGCGCTAGAGTTGTTATGGGAAATAGTATGTGGTTAGCGAAGGTAGTTCGGAGTCTGGATGAGATCTCGGGACGTCACGAGGAGTTTGGAATGGTCCGGTGAAGATTGATATATTGGAATGAAGGGTATTGGAGTCGGAAGTGTTCTCGGGGTGCAGACTATGGCGGCATGACCGAAAGGTGTTTGGGAGCCCGGCAAGTGTTGGAGGCCTCATGGGCCAAGGGGTGAAGGCAGGCAAACCAGCCCACTAAGGGTGGTGCGCCCCACCACCCTTTCCACGTTACTTTGGGAGGTGGGGCGTCTCCACGGCAGGAGGCAAGCCTCCACATGCTTGGCTTGGGGGCAAGTCTCCTAGGATTTTCCCTAGGGAGATCCAATCTGCTTGGCCGCCGCCCCATATGGGAAACCCTAGGGCGCGCCCCCTCTCCCCTTGCCCCTATATATAGTGGAGGAGTGGGAGGGCAGCCGCAGCTCTTCCCTGGCGCAGCCCCCTCCCTCCTCCAACACCTCCTCCTCCTCCGTAGTGCTTGGCGAAGCCCTGCCGAAGAACCACGAGCTCCATCGCCACCATGCCGTCGTGCTGCTGGAATTTTTCACTCAACTTCTCCTCTTCCCTTGCTGGATCAAGAAGGAGGAGACGTCCCCGGGCTGTACATGTGTTGAGCAGGGCGCAAATGCATTCGGCGCTTAGATCCGGAATCAACGCGTCCCGATCTGAAGCTGCGTGTATGACTCCACCAACAGCGTTCTTATAGCAGCTTCGCATCCACGATCTTCAAGGGTATGAAGATTGTCACACCCTAGCTAGTTCATGCATTAGAGTGTTGCATCATGTCTATTTTTTTTTCAACTGAAACCTGAAATGGGATTGCGGAACTCCCAGCCCCTCTGAAACAACTAGGGTTTACTAAAATATTTTTGATGAACACGAAATGCCCTTCTAAAATGTCCATCATTTTTGTCTTGGTCGAAGCTTTGCCAAAAGTGATGCACAATTTCCTAGGTCATCCGGGGTCTTTGAATTAAATCATAGCTATTTGAATTTGGGCATTTTAAATTTATAAAATATTTCAAATGTCCAAATATCTCAAACTAAAATGTTTCATGTTGGAAATATTCCAACAATGGACCAGTAGTTTGGTGAATTTTAGAACCTTTACGGTATTTTAAAAAACTCAACAAAGTTGCGGAAAAATAGAAAAAGAAAGCGAAGCAAACTTACTGGCGCCGGCCCACTAGCAGCCCACTGGCGGCCCATTGACACCAGCGCCCGTGGCGCTTGCCAAACCGAGCGAGGCGGACGAGGGTGCTCGGCAGCGAGCACCGCATGGGTCTGCCGCACCCTTTCGCCCGTCTCGCCGTTTCCCTCGCCTTGCCCGCGTCGGGGATCGCTCCCTCGCTCTCTCGCACCCCCGGACACCCGCTCCTCCAGCTCGTCTCCCTCGCTCCCCACGCCATGGCGCGCCACGCCGCTGCCTGCACCGTCGTAGCAGCGCTCTCCGTCGACCCGCCCGCGCCACCGTGTCCGGAGCTCGCCGCCGTCCACTACCGAGCTAGCGAGCCCAGCGCTTCGCGTGCCCCGCCCGCCGCACTAAGCTTCGCCCGGCGCCACCGCCGCGAGATCCCCTCGCCCCGTCGCCCGCCCGCTGCGAGCTCGTCCCGACCCGCGGTGGCCTCGTGAGCTCGCTGAGCTCAGCTACCTTCTCCTCTCTCGCTCCCGTGCACCACAGCGACCGCCTGCGAGCTCCGTGCACTCGCCGTCGCGGACCTCGTCGCCGGCGTGCTCCGGCCACTCCGGCCTTCTCACCGTGTCCAGCGCGTTCACCACGTCGCGATGGAGCTAACCAAGCACTCCACGCACCTCACCGCACACCCCAACCACGAGTTCGTTTTCACCCGAGCTCGGTGGCGCCAAAAAGTCCGCTGGCGCCAACTCCGGCCACCCGAGCCCAGCGGACTCCGCCAAAGCTGCGGTTCGTCCTCGGCTTCACTCCGGTGGCCTCGCGCCCCATTTGGTGGCGGGCGGCCAAACCACTTCGCCCGCCGGCGTCGCTCGCCGTGGCTAAGCGCCGATGGGTTTGACCTGGTTTGACCACGGGTGGGCCAGTTGACCCCACTGGGTCTATGACATGTGGGCCGACCACGCTAATTAACCTAGTTTAGTTTTAATTAAATTCTAAATAAACTAACCCCAACGACATGCGGGACCCACTGGTCGGTTTGACTGACCAGCCCGTTGACCCTGACGTCATCATGACCGCAGTCTTGTGTGATATTTAAATTACTGGAATTATTTTTACACAGGAAATTCCAGAAAATGTTTCAAACTTCAAAAATTCATATAAAATCAACCATAGCTCCAAATGAAACAAATTATATATGAAAAATGATCAGAAAAATCCAATCTTTCCATCTGTACAGGTTTCATGCATGTTTACAGAAGCTAACTTGCTGTTTATGGCAGAACAAGTTTAAGCACTTTAAATGATCATATTGTTGCATATGAGTTTGAATTTTGAATCTTTGGTTCAAATTGGTTCAAACCCATCGATCTTAGTTGCATTAGCCCAAAGCACTCATTTGCCATGTCTCATTGCATGCATCATATTGTTGCATATTGTTTGGTAATGCTTGTGTATCGGTGTTCTCTGCGGCGGGTTACGCTTTGAGGAATGCCGTGATAACCCGACGAAGAACAATACCCGTGTGACGACCC
This sequence comes from Aegilops speltoides, assembly GCA_021437245.1. Taxonomy (NCBI): domain Eukaryota; kingdom Viridiplantae; phylum Streptophyta; class Magnoliopsida; order Poales; family Poaceae; genus Aegilops; species Aegilops speltoides. The sequence goes on from JAHHZJ010003369.1 coordinate 78,008, forward strand.
GTCGAACAAGAAACCAACCATTTGATCATATCGATAAAATCCCATGTTCTTGCTCCTGCTCTCGTTTCTTGCATTAAGACAACGCGATTCAAGCTGCTTTGTCTTGCGGTAGTTGAACCCATTTCCTCTGCATGACTGTCATTGCCACGATAACTAGATGAAACCCACTAGCATGTGTAGGAGTTGATTGAGCCATATGATTGTGTTGTTCCTACCTTGCTATGCCTGCTATGCTTAGAGTCGTGTCGAGTGCTGGTTCATCGGGTGATGGCTAGAGTGAAATGATCGAGTCGATGCGAGAGTAAGGTGTTGAACACGATTTGGTAAAGGTATCGATGAAGGGCCATGTAGGAGTACATGGTGGGTTGTTTCATTGAGGCCGTCCTTAAGCACTAAGATCTGTATGTGTGATTTAAGATTCAGCTACTACCATGCATTGGGCCCGAAACCAATGGACCCTCTCGACTTCTTATTCACCCTAGTCTTCATCCGGGGAGTTGCAAGTAGTTTACGGTGTTTGTAGCCCTCTTGGAGGCCGTGGACAGCTGACCGTGAGGGTGGGCTGTGATCTGCGGTAGGTGCGTGGCACAGTGTCGGATGCCCGTTTGGTATCTCGGGAACCTGTTCACATCGTTTGGGGCTGTGGCGAGACTTGGCGGAACTCCTCATAGATGGAACCCAAATAGGCGATAAAACTGGACTAGAGACTTAGGTGTCTAGGTAGGTCGTGGCCGACACCCGTTGGGCTTCGCTTGAAGGTTCGCAGTACATGTCGTGTAGCGGCGATAAGTGGTGAGCGTGTATGAAGAAGTACACCCTGCGGGGTTAACATCATCTATTGAATAGCAGCGTCATGATAAGGACTACTTGTTTGCCTATACGGTTCATAGACAAGTAAATGGATACTACTAAAAGCCTCAAGATAAGCGTGAGTGCGAGGATGGCTCCTCCGTAGGAAGGCGGGGTTGGATCCTCGGTGGTGTATTGAAGTGATGAGTAGTGGACTCGAGTCATAAAACTATTTCAAGTTGGTGTCTCGTGGGATAAGCTTAGCCATGAGTCAAAGCGGCTTCTGCAATAACCCCACCAACCCTTCTTGATAATGTGCATGTATGTAGGGTCGATGTAAGTCTTCTTTGAGTACCTTTGTACTCATGTTGCTTTAATTTACATTTTTAGAAGATGCCACAAACCCTCAAGCGGGTTCTTCGTGAGCGTTGACATCGATGAGTAGACTAAGGCCGGTGGTGATCTGAGCAAGAGAAGGACCATGTAGTATAGCTAGGCTTACCCAAGCCTCTTTTATTTTACTAGTTATGCGTACTCGGACAAAACACTTCATTGTGGCTTGTATGCTTGTATGACTTGTATGTGGGTCGTGTGACCCGTGCTTGTGTGTATGATATGTATGGCTCTCTGAGCCTTTAAATAAAATACTTGTGTCGTAGAGTCATGTTGTGATGCCTTGTTGTATTTGCACATATCGAGCATATTGTGTGTATGATTGAAATGCTTGGTATGTGTGGGATCGACTATCTAGTTGTTTATCTTTAGTAGCCTCTCTTCACGGAAATGTCTCCTAGTGTCTCCTTGAGCCATGGTAGCTTGCTCTTGCTCCGAACACTTAGGCTGGCGGCATGTGTCCTTCTTCGTTCACGTATGCATCCCTTGAAATGTCACGCATTAGTCTAGGAGTCTGTTAGCCGCTTCTGCCGGTTTATCGGAGTCTGCTAGCCAGTGCTACAGCCGGAACTTACTTGCTGTTGGCCAAACACGTTCGATCTTTGGGTCATGGATGCTGTCCTGTAAGTCCGTGCCACTTTGGGTTCTGACTAGTCATGTCAGCCGGGCTCCTTTTCATATGGATGCTAGCGACACTATCATATCGTGTGCCAAAAAGCATAAGCGGTCCCGGGCCAAGGTAAGGTGTGCACCGTTGGGATACCGTGCGTGAAGCCGCAAAGTGATATGATGTGTTCTGAGCTAGATCGATGTGACATTGAGTCGAGGAGTCTGACGGCGTTAGCATCGAGCGGACTGCTGTAGGTTCTCAAAGCCAAACTGAGTCGATGTTGAGTCTAGAAATGCTTTAGTTATATGTAGGAATTGATTGTGGGATGATGCGTAAGGCTCTTTTACTCCTTTATCTCATGATATTACGATCTGAGTCGGTCCATTCTTCCACCGGGGTTAAGGATTAGGATCTCTTCTCTCTATTAGGCTCACGTGTTACTAATCGGTAGTACCTTGTAGGTTTGATGGTTACAAGCTGGTTCGATTTATTATCTGTTATGTTACTAATTGGACCCAGAACCTTGATATGAAATTGTTGGAGTGGTTATGCAATTCCTTGTGAAATGTCTCAATCCTTTGAGCATTCGATCGTTATCTTGTCCAAATTCTGTTGGAAATTCTAATGTCTTTGCATTGTGGTTATGCTTCGGATGGCCACTCGTGAGCAAAATCAAGTGGTTAAATGCGACCCGGATGCATTAGTGTGACGGTCATACAATGATGCTAGTTAGGGTTATGATCGAGCGGGATATCGTTGGTATCCAGTACGATTGAAGAACGTGTCGAGACTTTAATCAAAGTCGATATCTTTACCTTTGTCGGTGTTTCCCTCTTATCTGGTTCCACGAGGCCCTTCACAGCTCCTATGGGCTTGGTGTTACTATTGATATGGCGGTACAAGATCTGCGTATTCTATGATGACCATTATCTGCGAGCGGTGGGCTGCTCCAGCACCGAATTCGGTATATGCGAGTTCACTTCTGGGCGTTTGGTTATCTTGAGCCATCTATCTTGATTCGATCGGGAGGACTCACTAACCCGTACTACCGCTTGAGCTGCTCGAGGACAAGGACCGAAGAGTCGGACCTTGAGATGGAGCTCTTCAATGCCGTCTTGATCCTTTGGGCTACCTTGACTTCGTTTTGCCATTTGTTCAAGCTGGTTATATGGATATGAAGATTTGTATCTGTCGGGCTGCTCTGCGGACATGATGGGCTGGCGTGATGTGGGGCATCACCCACCTCGTGGTCCTCGCTTGCCACCGTTCGTGGGTCAAGACCTCACCCTTGCCCTTCTGGTCCACGGGCTCCTCGGGACCGCTTTGTTCGAGACGATCACGTTGAACTCCCGGGTTCTGGAGGACTTCTATGAGAACTACTACGGAGGCGTCGAGTTAGTAGTAGTCACCGCTAGTATTATAACAGTTGTATTTCCACCGTCTGCGTGACTCGTGGAATATGACTTAGTGTGTACTAATTAGGAGGTGTAAGAAAAATAATGTATAGGAGCTTGGTGTGCCTCCGGTGAGATGTAATCTTCCTTTCACCGTAGTAGTACTTTGTTTGGTCTTATACTAAACCTTGTATGGTGTGTATGGCGATGGAATAAAAGCGGTTTACTGTATCTACCATGTCATACGGATGATCATCTCGCATTCGAGTTATCCATTACATTCTACACTTCTATGTCGAGAATCTTGCCATCTGGACTAAATCCTTGTCTTGTTTCCTAGGATGGTTAACACCATAACAACCTGCTCACGCGAGCAGGCGAAGGCGATGGAGTTGGAGAAGCAAACCTGCCTCACCCTCCTTCCTCGGCGAAGTTATCTTTGGAGGCGAGAGAAACAAGCGGAGACCAACCGTTTGCTGGGCGTATCGAACAAAACACAGCCCATCATCGGAGAAATAACTTGGTGTCGCTCGGTGACTTCATCAAGTTACACCCACCTACCTTCCACCACTCCGTCGAGCCTCTCGGCGCTGATGGCAACCCGGCATTACTCACAAGCTGCGTTACTGCCTTTGATGGTGGCGGACAAGGTCACCTTTGCTGCATATCATCTCGAAGGCCCTTGATCTACAGTGGGAGAATTATATAGCTATCGCGATTGGCCATGTCACTACTTAGGCAGAATTCAGTGAGGCTTTCCGTGAACATCACATTCGGAGGTCTCATGGATAAATAGCGTGAGGAGTTACTGCAGTTTCACCCAAGGTCGTCTCTCGTGGGCGCCTATAGTAGAGAGTTCGGTAATCTCGCGCTATGCAAGCGAAGAGTCTCCAGCGCCAAAAGCGAGGCAAGGTTCCGCAAGGGACTTAGCCCGAACCAGCCGAGATCTCCGTATGCATGAGTGCACTTCTTTCCAAAAGCTTGTTAACAAAGCCATCGGCGCTGGCTGGTCGGGCCGATTTGAAGCAACCGCAAAGCATGGCGTGATATGGGTTCCTCATCCGTCTTTGGACCACGAAGCGCCGTGTGGGTGCCTAACTATACTGCCACCATTCACACGAGGCCATCCTTTGGCGCCTCGCCCGATTCAGCGTATCACGCCGGCTAAGCCCTATGGTGGACCAACCAACAACGCTCCTCTGCGCCAGCCCGTGGCGTGCTTCAAATGTGGGGAATCGAGGCCACTACATGCGCGATTGTCCCAGATCAACCCCAACCAGCACTGCAAAAGCTGTTGGCGTGGCAACCGGCGGAAAGGTGTTCTATGCCAAGGCCTGCCACCGCTGCGTGGCCATGTTAGTGTGTCTCGGTGAGGAGGCCCAAGAGGATCCCAGCGTCGTGCTCGATGCGCTTCTTGTTAATGCCACGGCATCCGTTCTTTTCGATCTTGGAGCATCTCATTCATTCATATCCAAAGCTATGCATGCTTGCATAACACGCATTCGTTGATATGCCCACCTCCATGGTAATTCAAACCCGGGATCCAAATGGCAAACTTCTAGAGTAAGCCATGGAAATGAAATTCAGGTCGACGGACTTGTTTTCCTTGCATCGTTGATAGCTCTCAAATCTTGGATATAAATATCATCTTGGGTATGGGTGGATGTCACCCATCATGCCAAGATTGATTGTTTCTCTAGGACTGTTCAACTTCGCACCCTCGGGAAAGATAGTCAATGTCTTGACCCGAATATCAGCGCCAACTATATTCTCTTAATGCCGGTCCATTGCGGACCTCGAAGGCGTTCCGGTAGTCCGTGACTTTCGGATGTCTTTCAGAAGAATTGCGGAGTGTCCCACGGCGGAGATGTTGAGTTGTGATAGAACTCATTCGAGGCTGTCCCAATTTCTAGAAGACCCTATAAGATGGCACCCCTAGAACTAGCGAACTTAGAAACAACTTCGATGAGGCCTTGAAAAGGGTTTCATCCGTCCTAGTTCATCTCCTTGGGCTTGCCCGTCCTCTTCGTCAAGAAGAAGGATGGTGCGGATCGGATGGTTGTAGATTATCGACCCGTCAACTTGGTCACAATTAAGAACAAGTATCCGCTCCCGGGATCAACGATCTGTATGATCAGCTTCGCGGGATCCTCGGTCTTCTCTAAGATGGATTTGAGGTTGGCTACCATCAAATCAAAATCCGAAGCAGGGACATTCCCAAAGCGGCCTTTGTTACTCGTTACATGTCTGAGTACACCGTCATGTCCTTGGTCTAACAAGCGCCCAGCCACCTTCTCGGTTAATGAACTCAATCTTCATGGAATATTTGGATAAATTAAGTAGTGGTTTACCTCGATGACATACTCATCTATTCCAAACGAGGAAGAACATGCGAACATCTAAGGCTAGTGTTGATGAAACTTGAGAGCATCGCCTTTATGCCAAGTTTTCTAAATCTGAATTTTGGCTGCGAAGTGACCTATCTAGGACATGTAATTTACGGTAAAGGTATTGCTGTAAACCGGCGAGTTCAAGCCGTCCTTAATTGGACTCCACACTGAATCGGTCAAGCAAGTTCGGAGTTTCCTTGGCTTAGCGAGCTATTATGGCCGCCGTGAGAACTTCTCCAAAGTTGCTAAACCTCTAGCGAACTCCTCAAGAAAGATAAAAAGTTAAGTGGACTCCACAATGTGAGCCTGATTTCGAGGCGAAAAGGCGTTTAACCACGCTCCGTCTTGGTACCACAGATTTCTCTAAGGACTTTGTTATCTATTCGGCCTTCGCGACAAGGACTAGGCTGTATTCTCATGCAAGATCGACCGTAATTGCTTATGGTTCACGGCAATTACACACATGAGGAAAACTACCCTACTCATGATCTAGAGCTTGCGTTATAGTCTATGCACTCAAAACCTGCGACATTACCTTCTTGGTAATCGTTGCGAAATCTACCGATCACCAAAGTCTGAAGTACATATTCACCCAACAGATTTGAATCTCGGGCAAAGGCGTTGGGTTGAGTTGATCTCGATTTCGACTTAGGATAACTTATACCCGGGAAAAGCCAGCGTCATGGCTGATGCGCTAAGTCGTAAATCTTATTGCAACAACCTGATGTTGCAACAAAGTCAACCACTTCTCCACGAGGAATTTGGAGCTCAACCTTCACATTGTTCCTCGAGGTTCCTTTCCACCTTGGTGGCGAAACCTTCCTTACGGATCAGATCATCAAAGCCCAAAAGGTAGATCAGGGAATCTCCGCATCAAAAAGAAACATCAAGAAAGGAGTTGCGATTGTTTCTCCATTGATGATCAAGGAATTGTATCTTTGAGAAGCCGCCTAGTGGTTCTAAAGTCACAGAAACTGCGGCGATTGATCCTTAAGAAGCTCATGAATCTCCTCTCACCATTCATCGGTAGCACTAAAATGTATCGGGACCTCGCGGAGTTACGGTGGACTAGGATGAAGAGACATTGCTCAATTTGTTGCTAAGCTGCGGCGTCGTAAATCGCGTAAGCGAGCATCAGCGGCTCTTTGGCACCCTTCAACCCTTAGCTATTCACGAATGGAAATGGGATAAAATCGGTATGGATTTCATCACTGGTTTCCCAAGGACCAAGAGGAATAATGCTATCTTTAATAGTTATCGACCGTCTCCAAAAGTAGCCCATTTCTTACACATTAGTGAGTATAACCGCTAGTCAGCTAGCAGACTTGTACATCTCCCGAATAGTGTCTCTTCATGGTGTTCCATTGGAAATTAACTTCGGATCGAGGAAGTCTCTTCACCTCTCGATTTTGGGAAAGTTTCCAAAAGCTATGGAACCCATCTTTCCTTTGCTTGCTTTTCACCCTCAATCAAGTGGTCAAGTAGAGCGTGTCAACCAAATCCTAGAAGACATGCTTGAGCTTACATTATCTCATTGGAATGGATTGGGAGAAATGCCTTCCATTTGCGAATTGCTTATAACAACAGACTATCAATCTAGCTTGGGCAAAGCACCTTTTGAAGTTCTCTATGGGCGAAGGTGTGAAACACCTCTTAAGCGGTGGAAGCAGGGAAAGACAATTCTTTGGCCGGATATGATTCGAGGAAGCGGAAGAACAAGTTCGCATCGTTAGTGAAAAGTTGAAAACAGCCCAATCTCGTCAAAAGAGTCAATATGACCCGAAAACATAAGGCTATGACTTACGAGGTTGGCGAGAAGGCTTACCTTGAGTTACTCCTCTGAAGGAACCCATCGTTTGATATCAAAAGGCAAATTGGCTCCTCGCTACATTGGACCCTTCGCATTCTTGCCAAGCGAGGGAAGTTGCCTACCAATTGGAACTACCTCCGCATCTCTCCAAAGTCCTGACGTCTTCCCGTTTCTCAACTCGAGCGTTGCTTCCGGATCCTATCCGGTAGGTGGACCCGCAAGCAACGATCTTCAAGATAATCTCACATATCGAGAATATCCCGTTCGTATTCTCGATCAAGCCCGGCGTACCACTCGGCGACATAATATCAAGTTTCTCAAGGTTCAATGGTGGCACCATTACGAGAAGGAAGCTACTTGGGAAAGGGAGGATGCGTCTTCGACTTGAGTACCCGCCCTCTTTCGGAGGAACCTAAATCTCGGGGCGAGATTCTTTTGAGTGGGGGTGAGTTGTCACACCTAGCTAGTTCATGCATTAGAGTGTTGCATCATGTCTATTTTTTCAGAGAAACCTGAAATGGGATTGCGGAACTCCAGCCCCTCTGAAACAACTAGGGTTTACTAAAAATATTTTCGATGAACACTGAAATGCCCTTCTAAAATGTCCATCATTTTTGTCTTGGTCGAAGCTTTGCCAAAAGTGATGCACAATTTCCTAGGTCATCCAGGGTCTTTGAATTAAATCATAGCTATTTGAATTTGGGCATTTAAATTTATAAAATATTTCAAATGTCCAAATATCTCAAACTAAAATGTTTCATGTTGGAAATATTCCAACAATGGACCAGGAGTAGTTGGTGAATTTTAGAACCTTTTAGGTATTTTAAAAAACTCAACAAAGTTGAGAAAATAGAAAAAAAAGCAAAAAAGCGAAGCAAACTTACTTGGCGCCCGGCCCACTAGCCAGCCACCGGGCGGCCCAGCCCAACACCGCGCCAGGCAACTGCTTGCCGACCCGGCGGCGGCAGTGCTCGGCAGTGAGCACGCATGGGTGCCACGCACTGCTTCGCCCGTCTCGCCGTTTCCCTCGCCTTGCCACGTCGGGGATCGCTCCCTCGCTCTCTCCCGCACCCCAGACACCCGCTCCTCTCGGCTTCGTCTCCCTCGCTCCCCACGCCATGGCCCAGCGCCACCGCCGCCCACCGTCGTAGCGCGCTCTCCGTCGACCACGCCCGCGCCACCGTGTCCGGAGCTCCGCCGCCGTCCACTACTTGAGCTAGCGAGCCCGGCCTTCGCGTGCCCAGCCGCCACACCAAGCTTCGCCGGCGCCACCGCGGAGATCCCTTCGCGTCGCCGCGCTGCGGCTCGTCCCCGACCCGCCGGTGGCCTCTCGTGAGCTCTGTGAGCTCGGCTACCTTCCCTACCCTCCCTCTCGCTCCGTGCACCAGCGACCGCCTGAGCTCCGTGCACTGCCCGTCGCGGACCTCGTCGCCGGCGTGCTCCGGCCACCTCCGGCCTTCTCACGTGTCCAGCGCATTCACCACGTCGCGATGGAGCTAACCAAGCACTCCCGCACCTCACGCACACCCCAACGAGTTCGTTTTCACCCGAGCTCGGTGGCGTAAAATCGCCGGCGTAACTCCGACCACCCAGCCCAGCGGACTCCGCCAAGGCTGCGGTTAGTCCTCGGCTTCACTCCGGTGGCCTCGCGCGCCCCATTTGGTGGCGGGCAGCAAAACCACTTCGCCGCCGTCGTCGCTTCATGCGGACTAGCATGATGGGTTTGACCTGGTTTTGACCACGGGTGGGCCAGTTGACCCCACAGGTCTATGACATGTGGGCCGATACGCTAATTAACCTAGTTTAGTTTAATTAAATTAATTAAACTAACCCCTATGACATACGGGACCCACTGGTCGGTTTGACTGACCAGCCCGTTGACCCCTGCGTCATCATGACACAGTCTTGTGCGATATTTAAATTCTGGAATTATTTTTACGGGAAATTCGAGAAAATGTTTCAAACTTCAAAAATTCATATAAAATCAACCATAGCTCCAAATGAAACAAATTATATATGAAAAATGATCAGAAAAATCAATCTTTCCATCTGTACAGGTTTCATGCATGTTTACAGAAGCTAACTTGCTGTTTATGGCAGAACAAGTTTAAGCACTTTAAATGATCATATATGAGTTTGAATTTTGAATCTTTGGTTCAAATTGGTTCAAACCCATCGATCTTAGTTGCATTAGCCCAAAGCACTCATTTGCCATGTCTCATTGCATGCATCATATTGTTGCATATTGTTTGGTAATGCTTGTGTATCGGGTTCTCTGCGGCGGAGTTACGCCCTGAGAATCTGTGATAACCCGACGAAGAACAATACCGTTGCAGCGACCGTCGAGGCAAGCAACCAACCATTTGATCATATCGATAAAATCCATGTTCTTGCTCCTGCTCGTTTACTGCATTAAGACAACGCGATTCAAAGCTGCATGTGTGCTGCGGTAGTTGAACCCATTTCCTCTGCATGACTGTCATTGCCACGGTAACTAGATGAAACCCACTAGCATGTGTAGGGTTGATTGAGCCATATGATTGTGTTGTTCCTACCTTGCTATGCACGCTATGCTTAGAGTCGTGTCGGTCTGGTTCATCGGGTGATGGCTAGAGTGAAATGATCAGTCGATGCGAGTAAGGTGTTGAACACGATTTGGTAAAGTATCGATGAAGGCCATGTAGGAGTACATGGTGGGTTGTTTCATTGAGGCCGTCCTTAAGCACTAAGATCTGTATGTGTGATTTAAGATTCAGCTACTACCATGCATTGGGCCCGAAACCAATGGACCCTCTCGACTTCTTATTCACCCTAGTCTTGTCCGGGGGTTGCAAGTAGTTTACGGTGTTTGTAGCCCTCTTGGAGGCCGTGGACAGCGTGTGGCCGTAGGGGTGGGCTGTGATCACGGTGAGTGCGTGGCACGGTGTCGGATGCCGTTTGGTATCTCGGGAACCTGTTCACATCGTTTGGGGCTGTGGCGAGACTTGGTGGAACTCCTCATAGATGGAACCCAAATAGGCGATAAACTGGACTAGAGACTTAGGTGTCTAGGTAGGTCGTGGCTGACACCCGTTGGGCTTCAGCTTGAAGGTTGCAGAGTACATGTCGTGAGCGGCGATAAGTGGTGAGCGTGTATGAAGAAGTACACCCTATGGGGTTAACATCATCTATTGAATAGCGCGTCATGATAAGGACTACTTGGTTTGCCTATACACGGTTCATAGACAAGTAAATGGATACTACTAAAAGCCTCAAGATAAGCGTGAGTGCGAGGATGGCTCCTCCGTAGGAAGGCGGGGTTGGATCCTCGGTGGTGTATTGAAGTGATGTAGTGGACTCGAGTCATAAAACTATTTCAAGTTGGTGTCTCGTGGGATAGCTTAGCCATGAGTCAAAGGCGGCTTGCTGCAATAACCCCACCAACCCTTCTTGATAATGTGCATGTATGTAGGAATCGATGTAAGTCTTCTTTGAGTACCTTTGTACTCATGTTGCTTTAATTTACATTTTTGAGAAGATGCCACAAACCCCTCAAGCGGGTTCTTCGTGAGCGTTGACATCGATGAGTAGACTAAGGCCGTGTGGTGATCTGAGCAAGAGAAGGACCATGTAGTATAGCTAGGCTTACCCAAGCCTCTTTTATTTTACTAGTTATGCGTACTCGGACAAAACACTTCATTGTGGCTTGTATGCTTGTATGACTTGTATGTGGGTCGTGTGACCCGTACTTGTGTGTATGATATGTATGGCTCTCTGAGCCTTTAAATAAAATACTTGTGTCGTTAGAGTCATGTTGTGATGCCTTGTTGTATTTGCACATATCGAGCATATTGTGTGTATGATTGAAATGCTTGGTATGTGTGGGATCGACTATCTAGTTGTTTATCTTTAGTAGCCTCTCTTACGGAAATGTCTCCTAGTGTCTCCTTTGAGCCATGGTAGCTTGCTCTTGCTCCGAACACATAGGCTGGCCGGCATGTGTCCTTCTTCGTTCACTGTATACATCCCTTGAAATGTCACGCATTATGCCAGTCTGTTAGCCGCTACAGCCGGTTTACGAATCTGCTAGCCAGTGCTCTGACCGGAACTTACTTAGCTTGTTGGCCGACACGTTCGATCTTTGGGTCATGGATGCTGTCCACTGTAAGTCTGTGCCACTTTGGGTTTCTGACTAGTCATGTCGGCCGGGCTCCTTTTCATATGGATGCTAGCGACACTATCATATCGTGTGCCAAAAGGCATAAGCGGTCCGGGCCAAGGTAAGGTGGCACCCGTTGGGATCTGCGTCCGTGAGCCGCAAAGTGATATGATGTGTTCAGAGGCTAGATCGATGTGACATTGAGTGGGGG
>JAHHZJ010003370.1:0-53886 GCA_021437245.1 Aegilops speltoides
CCATTTGACTTAGTGAGGTGGCGGGCGGCCCATATAAAGCACATTAGCGGCTTCGTGCATATAGCCCATTTATAGCCCGCTAACCCAAGGCTGTTCGCCCTATCGAATTAGGCCCGATGGCGTCATCGGGCCGCAATATGATTCGGCCCGTTTTCTTACGGCCCATGTATGGCCCATGGCGTCTTCGGCCCATATGAGGCCCTATGTAACTCTTGGCCTATTGGCCCGTGGTGGCGGCCCGTAATGAAACGGTGTATTACTTTACACCCATTAACGGCGTCGTGGTGGCGGCCCGTAATGAACGATGCTATCACTTTATACCCATTAAGGGCCCGTTATTACTGTTGAGGCGTTTCAGCCCATGTTATCTTCGGCCTTCTTCAGGCCCATTTACTCTTGGGCTCATTTCCGTATTCGTTTACTTACGGCCCGTTCTTGTCATTTTTACGCTTATGGGCCAAATTCAGCCCGTGAATTCTGATCGGCCCGTTTGTGGTCGTTAACATGTTGGGCCATTTTCATAGCGTCATAAAATCGGCCTATTAGCGATAGCCCATTATGGTCAGACCGCTGAGCAGAACGATTCAACTCTAGCCGTTCTCAGCCATAATGCATACATTATTGGCCCATGTTTGGCGATCGATCGATCTTGCTAGTATAAGGCCCATTGATGGTGCGGACCCGTAGAAGGCCCATTGTTTCCATGGCCCGTAGAAGGCCCATTGTTTCTCTGACCGTGGAAGGCCTATGTTTATCTGACCGTGAAAGGCCCCACTTGTTTCTCTGACCCGTGGAGTCTTGATGTCACTCTGATAAATATTAGCCCATGGTTATTGTGGCCTAGTTTTAAAAAATAGGTTATTGCGCCACTAGCAAACCAGAGAAAAAAGCGCCTTGACTACAAGCAAACAAATAAACAAGACAACAAGGAAATAAGTAAGCAAGCAACTTACACTAGGATATCACGGCTATTACACATTATTACATCCTTTGGGCATCAAAAGTTATACACGATGCAAATATAGGGAACACATTAGCATATAAGCGTCGCAGACAAAACAAGTCGGAACTGAAACCACTTGAGAAGAGCTCAGAAACAATATCACGGGTACCCATAATCTTGGCAAGATGCTTAAAGCTTATTAACTTTCTCTTGTTGGTAGCTTAAGTCCTCCGCGCTTTCTTTGTTGCACGAAAAGTATGCATCTCCAGATTCTGAGAGGACTTCCTCGATCAACCGACTACAGTCGCATAACTATCGATCGATGTCTTTCAACTTGAAGTTGAGACTCAAGAACCCAGAACTGATTGAGCGGCAAGTTCGAAAGAGCTAGTGCCGGCGATGGTAGTGATGCTTTCGAACACTACATCAAAGACAGGACTTTGGGGTTGTCTCGGTGTCCTCAATATAGTTTTATTAGCTTTCTTGGAGACCCAACATGGATGTCTCACTATCTTGAACCTTATCGCATTACTTCCTTTACCATTGCATAATAGGGTGCCTATGGGTGTCAAAACCGGCGGATCTCGAGTAGGGGTCCCCAAGCTGTGCGTCTAGGCGGATGGTAGGGAGGCGAGGGACACGATGTTTTACCCAGGTTCGGGCCCTCTTGATGGAGGTAAAAGCGCTTCGTCTGCTTGATTAATATTGATGATATGGTAGTACAAGAGTGGGTCTACCACGAGATCAAGGAGGCTAAACCTAAAAGCTAGCCTATGGTATGATTGTTGTAATGTATGTTGTGTCCCTCTGGACTAAAGCCCTCCGGTTTATATAGACACGGAGGAGGCTAGGGAATACAGTCGGTTACAATGATCTACATATCCGTATCGCCAAGCTTGCCTTCCACGCCAAGGAAAGTCCCATCGAGAGGCAGAGACGAGTCTTCAATCTTGTATCTTCGTAGTCTTGGAGTCCGGTAGACGATGATAGTCGACTGTCGGGACACCCCTAGTCCGGGGACTCCTCGGTAGCCCTGAACCGGGCTTCAATGGCGATAAGTCCGGCGCGCATAATGTTCGGCATTGCAAAGGCGGGTTCCTCCTTGAATAATTCGAGAAGATCATGAACACGAGGATAGTGTCGGCTCTGCCAAAATAAATTCCACATTCCACCATAGAGAATAAAATGTACACAGGTCAATCTGCTAGCGTATTATGCGGCGTGACATCACACGCTACCAAGCTTTTGTTTGAATCGTTTTTATTATACCACCTCGTACGTTTAGCGAAGCGGTTTCCTTGCACGTCTTGTCGAGCGGAGATCGTGTTCCCTTATTCGGGATTCTCACCAAAGTGGGTAACTAACCGTGCCATTGATGGTGGCGCTTGGGAGATAAGTGAATTTTACCGGGCGGTGGGGGCGCATAGTTTTTGTCCGCCTATATATAAGGGATAAGTTTACCTTCTCACCTCGCCTTCTTCCTCCTTTGCTTATCCATCTCCGCATGATCAAGCTCCAGCGCCCAAGCTCGCGCATCTCGCCTCGACCTTCTCCGAACATGTCCGGGGCGGGAGGCAAATGGTTAGCCTCCACCATTGGAGGAGCACATCACAAAGCTGCGCGCATGGATACCTCTCGGCGATATCGCATCGGCTGCCGGCGAGGCTGCTCATCCCTACCACAGGCCCCATGAGAGGGTCGTCTTCCGTCCCCACTTCCTCCGGATGGGCTTCCCTCCACCCATTCATCGAGGGCTCATGTTTTACTCTGACACAGGATTTCCACGATCTGGCGCCCGAACTTCATCCTCAACATCTCGGCGTTTATCGTCATATGCGAGAGCCTTCCTCGCATCCGGCCCCACTTGACTAGTGGCTCAAGACCTTCAACGTCAAGCGAAGGTTGTGAAAAAAACGCATAAGCGGAATCTTGAGGCGCCATGTTGGGTAAGTTGCCAGCGTCCTTTGGCTCGAAGGGGCCTTCGTGGACTCCGTCAAGGGTGGCAATCGGGGTGGTTCTACATCACCAAGCGCGCATAAACCCACATAGGCGGCGGCCCCAGTTAGATCTGGCATCCCACGCAGCTCACCTCTGGAAAAGAAGAGGGCTTCTTTGTGGGGCAATCGAGAAAGGAGGCAGCGGGACTCGAGCACTGCACCGAGGCTGGTGAGCAATAAGCTCGGGCTCGTCGGCGTGGTCAAGTCATGCTCATCGCGGATTCTCCCATGCCAAACGGGCATTCAATCTGTGGGAGTTCAATCCGGAACAGCACGGACAACGGCGGGCTCTTGATCACGACATCTGAAGGTGCTGGAGGGTGCTTTGCTTAAGGCGCGAAGCCCCGCATCATGACGGAAGATCATGGATTTTGCTCGCGGCATCAGGTAGCGAGGTAAGTGATTCGACCCCTTCACGGGACACTTGTAGTAATTAAACTGATTCTAGAGGGTTTAAATCTCTCTCTTTTCCTTGGGCGAGGAATGGATGGAGAAGGCCAAGCAGCTCATAAGCACGGCTCCCATGCGGAAGACCCGATGGGCGCCCGTTTGCGGGAGCTGCTGGTTCGGCACCACCGCGTGGTGCTTGGGAAAAACCAAGAAAGGTGGCATGAGGGACTCGGAAGAGTTCCATGTAATCAGGCGTCTGACGACAGGCGGACTCCTCCCGAAGCGAGGAGGAGAAGAGGACTCTCTCGGAGGGAGGAGAGAAGAAGAAGGCTTCCCCAATAGGGGGAGGCGAAGAAGGTCAGAGGGGAGGACTATCCCCCGGACAGTTCATAACACCGCAGTGGGCGGAGGAGTGGCCTTTAAGGGCGAGCGTCAAACAAGATCGTAAGTATCCGGATCCTTGATATGCAACTTCTTTCGTGTCGCGTAGTGTCCTTCTAATGCTGCGTGCTGTAAAGTAGTCCGGCGATGATGATCTCCCGCTTCATCGGCGGGTTTAGCCCGTCGGATGTGGATTCACTTCCATGCCTCTACCCAGCGGCAAACAAGAATGAGGTGGGATCGAGAGGACCCATCGGAGGAGGCTCCGGAGGCCGTCGGTCGACTCCGGACTTTGTGCGGACTCTACATCGGAACCAGCGGTGGTTCGAGTCGTCGGCGGCCCCCTCGAAAGAAGGGCAAGACCGTGACAGCGGCGACCTCACGTCAAGTCAGGGCGCGGATAACTGTTGGGCGCTTAAAGGCGCTTCCATCGAGGAAGAACACCGCACTATCATGAGTCGCGGTGATTCAAAATTCAACTTGCCAGAGGCGGGCTGACGAAGCTGCAGCGACCTTCTAACGAGGCTTTGAGGTAAGAAGTTAAAATTATGTAATGTAATACATATCGGTAGTACTGATGCTCGATTCGGTGTTGGAAAGAAAAGCGGATGAGGATCTAATAAGATATCGTGAGGTTGCTTAAAATATGTCAATATGGGTTTGCAGGCTGCAGCTCTTGACCTCTCTGACCCGCCTTGGCGTAGTCGATGTGTTAATGGGATCTCGGCGGTCCGAGCAAGAGCTCGGCCATGCCAAGCAGCTCGAGGACAAAAGAAGGAGTAACACCACTTTGAATAATTACCTTCTGAGAAAAGGATTTTGGTTGCAATAAAATGAACAAGGATAATATGGGTATTGCGGGGGCCACGAGCAGCGTCATCACTGAAGGAGGCTGTGTCATGACGGCGAGCCTTGATCAGCGGCTTGAGAGCAGGCGAGAAAGCAGGGGAGACGCGGGTGGGCGGAAGTGCGACAAGAGCTCGAGGCTCTCATGGGAAGCATGAGAGTTTGGAGTGTGACTCAAGACTTCGAGTCGAGCTTGCCTTGGCTCTTGAAAGTGCCAAAGCCGCCAAGGCCGAGGCCCATAAGGCCCTTCAAGAGGTTGAGGATGTGAAGAAAATAGCAGCGGGTAAAGCATTTTTCATACAAAGCAAGCATGTTAATGTAAACTACCTTACACTTACCGCATTCAGACTCTCGGGGCGTTTGCGGATCTGCAGCGTAGTGCATCCGATGCGCCGCATTCTATCGTGGCGAGGAGAGCTCGACGGAGAAAGTCTTCTGGTCTCGATCTGCTGAGGCGGACATCCGTGCCCCCAGCGACCAAAGGTGAAGCAGCTAGTCGAACTCCACAAGGTAGTGAGGAGGCCATGAAGGGCCTTATAGTCCGGTGTGGCGGACAGAGCCATGCTGGGAGCTACTTTGGCCTCGTCGCGGCTGGTGGATGCATGCCCTGGGTGGAAGTCATCAGCGCTCCGCTTTGTATTGAAGGTGCTCGTCGGGCCCTTGCCACACAAAGGTGCATTAGGGCAGGTTGGATCGAGAGCTTCTCACGGACCCACCGCCACCGGGCAGGAGTGTCGCATGCGAAATGTATTATAAAACTGTCTTGAAGGGCCAGCGATATTGCGGATGAGTGCCCCAGAAATGTAATCTTTGAGTAAACTTGCTATGTATTATCATGTGCGCTGAAACTTTGTTCATGTGCGCCTTAAGCAACGCTTGTTTAATTTAAAATATTACCTTCTGTGCGGCCGTATATAAAATGCAGAGATGGCAAGTCGTTGGCTTCAGCCCCCAAGCCACGAGTCTTTGGGGTGTTAGGGATAAACTTGAGCACTCTTGTTCCCATTTTGGGTCCATCTAGAGGCGCTCAACACAACGAACAAGGCAGCCGGACTTATAATGCTTGAACACTCTCACTTAGCCATAGAATTCTATAATTTTAAATTTGGTGAAGCCCTGGTATCGGAAGACCGAATCAGGGCGCTATCACGCCTTCGTCGGACATGGTCGGAACTTCGCTTCAAGCGGCTTGAGTCTTTAAGGACCGAAAAAGACCTCTCGAGCAGCGACCAGTCTCTCGCCTTATCATGCGGTCGGTTTAGCTTTCTCCAGCGCGCTCGCCCGGCTCAACGAGGCGCAATCGCGATGGTTCTCCCGATGCCACCTTAGCCCGCCGAGCGGGCGTAAGGCACCAAAATGTGGGAGTCAGGCAAACCCAACTATTGACCCAAGACATGATTGGAGCGATTCATATAATGCTATAAGTTCGGGGTGCCACACTTATGAAAGTGTTAGGACTTATCACACCATAGTGTGGGAACATAAGCCTGGTGTATTAGGCCGTACCAAAATATCACGGATGCAAGATGTCATGTAGCGGACATATATATATACATAAAAGTAATGCAATTGCCGTCGAAAAGTGCTGCATTATTTATTAAGAGAGTGCGCTATGAGTGCGGTGATACAAACAGTCTTGATAAGCAAGGGATTTGGACTAATTAAACATGTCCCCCTCGAGGGTGAGCTGCGGACTTGGTGTATATAATGGAATTTAATGATCGTAATGAGACCACACAGGTGTTAAATGCAGCCTTCTCTCATCCTGACTATTGCATCATGAGTTGGCGGTTCACATGACAGGGACTTCATTACTGAGTCCTGTGTACAAAGAAGGAAAATAATAATATAAAAGGGGGCACACTTGCGAGCCCTGGTGTGGTCGAAACCGCACTCTGGGTCCATTCGATCGTGCCCCTTCCCTCGCCCATGGTATCTCCAAAGCGTAATGATGTCTGCGGAGGTTGTTCTTGCAATCATCGCTGTGGGCGGGGTTGGGAGCCGCATTACTCTGGCGATGCTCGATCGCGCCAGGTGGTCTTGGTTGGTATTGCTTGGTAGCGTTTTGCTTTGTATCCGGCGTTTAATGACGGACTCGAGGTGCCTTAAAGGCTGCTCTGTATACGCGAGCCGTTGTATGTTCCTCCGTTAGGAGGGCGTTCCGTATTCCGTTGACCGTGATGACTCCACAAGGGCACGGCATCTTGAGCTTGAGGTATGCATAATCGCGGCGCTGCGTTGAATTTTACAAGCAGCGGTTCGTCCGGCGAGGCGTGATAGCCCGCTTGCAGCGGGACTATGTCGAAGATTAACTCCTCGCTCGGAAATTGTCCACGGTGATCGAAGAACCACTTCGGTGTGGTGAGCACATGCAGTTAGCTTCCACACGGTATGACACCTTTAAAGGTTGTCTTTGTGGGTTTAATCCTTGAGGGTCTATGCCCATCTTGCGCCTTGTATCTGATAAAGCGAGTTGAGGCTACTACCGCCGTCCATCGGGACTCGTGAGTGAAATCCATCGGCGATTGGGTCTAAAACCAATGCGGCGAATCCGCCATAAGCGTATGCTGGTCGGATGGTCTCTTCGATCGAAAGTGATCGGACAAGAGGACCATGGATTGAACCGGGGTATTGGCTCCATCGCGTGAGCGTCCCTTAGTCGCGCTTCCTCTCCCTCTTGGGTATATGGGTTGCGTAGATCATGTTCACCGTCCGCGCTTGAGAAACCCTTCGGTCCTATATTGTTGGCGGTCGGGTCTCTTCCTCGTCATCGCTGTTTAGCCCCTTGTCATTGTTTTGACAATTAACTTACGCTGCTTGAACACCCAGCAATCTCTATTAGTGTGATTAGCTAGTTTTTCGAAGTGCCATGTATCGGCATAAGCGGTCGATATTCGGTCCAAATTGGACGGACCGGAGTGGTTCTTTTGAATGGCTTCTTCCGTTGACGGGTTTAGGCGTCGAATTCGGCGTTGACTGCCGTATCCTCCTTATCGTCGCCCGTTAATGTGGCGTTTGTTTTTCGACATGACCTGCCGTTGTTGTCCTTAGTATCCGGACTGCGGAATTTTTCTGAGATTGTTGCTCTGCGAGCTAGCCAGCTATCCTCTCGGCGAGCGGGTCATTAATGATGTGAGGGCTGCCATACATTTAGGCTTTTCTGTCCCGGGTGCGGGCTAGCCATTCGTCGCGGATGTTATGTTTGAAGGCTGCAAGGGCCTCTGCATCCGGACGGTCGCGATTTGGTTTTCTTTGTCAAGAACCGTGTCGAAGGTGTCGCCGATTCATCATGGCTGCTGAATGATGTGGCTTAGGTCATCGGCGTCTGGTGAGTCGCTTTGCTCGTGCCACAGGAAGTTGTCGAGAATCGGCTTCAGGTCTTCCCAACACCAATTGACTCTGCGGGCAAGCTGTTTAGCCAATCCGAGCTGGTCCTTTAAGCGAGTGGGAGATACTTGATGGCATGGAGATGCGTGGCGCGGGCCATATGGATGTGGAGAAGATAATCTTGATCAAACGGAGAGTCTGTTGTGCCATCGTAGGATTCGATGTTTCGGGTTTAAACCCTTCAGGATTTGATGATCCATTACCGTCGGTGAAGCATAAGCGGGTGTCTGGCGCCTCTGTATTGAGCAATATCATGACCACGGCTTGAGAGGCGCTATCTGCTGTGTTCGGCCCGGCCGAGGTTATGTATCCGTGACGGTATTCGTCATGGGTCGTGGGGCACCCACGTGATCCGTAGATGGATCTGGTTTGCCTTGCTTTGTCCTCAATATATCTAGCAAGTCGGCGCGTTCCCTCTTGGCCGTACTTTTGGAGCGATCTTAGAGTGCGGTCTTGGTTGGAACTGGATGCCTCTCTGTCATGACCACGGGGTGGTCGATCGGCCCGTATCGTCTTGCTGGTGATGGAGGTATGTATGCTTCCTCCTCTAATCGGGGAGCAGCTTGCGTCTTAGGTAGCTTTTGGAGGGGCGTTCAAGTTTATGCTCTTGACGCGAGGACCTCGGTCCATCGATCGGCTGAGTCTGGTCGACTTGAAGCTGCTGCTGCTTTTCTTTAGGCTGTTTGCCGTGGCGATAAGCCTGCGTTTAAATGCTCTTGTTGGCGAGATCCTCGGGCATAGCCAATTAAATCGTCGTTGAGGCTTGCCTCGTCTTGGAGGAGGCATATAGTTATAATCCTCGACCTCTTCATCTGCCGCCCTCTCGTGAGGGCTTGCCTACATCCTCTGCGCTGAGTCTTCTTTGGAGGGGTTATCTTCGGCACTACAGGGGTGTTATTATCTCTGTCTGGAATCTCCATTCTTCTTTGTGGCGGGATTTAAGGCGGCGCCGCCCTTGGCCTTGGCCGCAGGCTGTTCTTGAAAAGTGCGCCTCCGATGTTTCTTCGCCGTCCCGTCTTTTGGGGTGTCCACCATGTATATAATCGTATGAGGTGGTCTTCGGTGCCTAAGCAGCTGGTTCATGTTCGTCTCCGGCATAAATGCGTCCATGGCGTCGATGTCTTGGTAAATAGTCTAACATGTCGGTTAGATAAATCGGCGGTGGCTACAAAGTGGGTGGTGGGTGGGCTCTGAATTTCTTCGTCGTCGTATCCCAACCATCCTGGCCATAGTCCGGCGGGACTCTCCCGATAACGAGAGATGCTTTAGCGAATTTAGGATGTCGCCAAAGGGCGAGTGTTGGAAGATGTCGTGGCGGTGAATTCCATAAGCGGCCCAATCCGAATCGATTGGTAGGGCGGCGGGAGGTTGAGTCGGCAAAAGTCGCCACCTCGGAACCATGAGTTTAAATGGGGACAAGATTAGTGTTCGGCTCCATCGCCGTGGAAGTTGAAGCCCCGAGGTGGTGTCCATCCACCCGATCCTCGATCTAAGCGATCGGCTCCGGACTAAGGGCCAGCGGATTCGTGTCGCGGCTACCAAGGCCTTTGATTGATTGCGAGCTAGATCATGCCGATCGCCTTGATCTTGGCGCTTGGCTGTGGCTCGAGCCGTCGAGATCAAGTCTCCGTGGGCGTCGGCCGTGAAGTTTAGACTTCGAATCGACTGGCGGCGAGGCGCATAGCTTCGATCTGCTCGGATGGCCATGAATTAGCCAGCGGTGTGAAACCGCCCGAATATGAAGATACTGTCGGGAGAAAAGTCTCACCTGGACAGCGTTGTTGTGTTGAAGATGCCATCGAGCCTATTTGGTGGCGACACGAGGAACTCTCAATGAAAGCACCAATGTCGGTGTCAAAACCGGCGGATCTCGGGTAGGGGTCCCGAACTTTGTGTCTAGGCGGATGGTAACAGGAGGCGAGGACGATGTTTTACCAGTTCGGGCCCTCTCGATGGAGGTAAACCCTCGTCTGCTTGATTAATATTGATGATATGGGTAGTACAAAAGTGGGTCTACCACGAGATCAAGGAGGCTAAACCTAAAGCTAGCCTATGGTATGATTGTTGTAATGTATCTTGTGTCCCTCTGAACTAAAGCCCTCTGGTTTATATAGACAGGAGGAGGCTAGGGTTACAGAGTCGGTTACAATGGTAGGAGATCTACATATCCGTGTCGCCAAGCTTGCCTTCCACGCCAAGAGAAAGTCCCATCCGGACACGGGCCGGAGTCTTCAATCTTGTATCTTCGTAGTCTTGGAGTCGGCGGGCGATGATAGTCCGGCTGTCCGGACACCCTAGTCGAGACTCCTCGGTGCTCTTCTCCAATATTTTATCCAGCGTTCTAAAAAGAAACAAACAAACACATCTCAGGTTTACAATGTAGTATATGAAACTCATTTTGGTAAACCAGTTCGATAGTAAAGGTGGACGAGGATAACAGCATGAAACAAACATATATCTATGTAGTATGGTCACTATATGGTCTATATCATTCTAGTGTATGTTGACAAATCAAGATAGATACGAGTTGAATCATATCTATTTAAGACAAAGTAGCATAGACAGAATATAAGTGTAGGAAACTACAGACAATAACAACACTTGTAATGTGCATGGCATGAGAACATAGCTGTTTATTCAATTGAAACTGAAATCAACATAGAGCAAGTTACAACAGCAAACAGCCAAACATGTTGAAGAAACATGTTTAAAACATACCTGTTGAGCCATTGGAGTTTCAATTGCATCCTTCAAATTTGAAATTGGTTGGTATCAGTAAATATAGTGATGCAAGAGCAAAGTAGTATGAACCATAGCTACGGAAACTGACCTGAGAACAATTCTTCTCCTGCTTTAAGCGTTGACTTGGGTTGAGTGGTGGTCCTCGTGATTTGGGCACTTTGCAGTTGCCTTACTAACTGCTTTCGTGTTTGGGTGCTCTGTGGTGGAAGCGGTCTTGTGTCCTTGAGGGCCGGGTGTCTATCTGCTGGGGTTGGGGTTAGAAGGGGTGTAGCTGGTTCTCTATCCAACTTGGTAGGGGTACAATCTGCATGAGTGTGGGTTATGTGTGGTGGGGCTGATTCTTGGGCAAGTACAACCGTGGTTCTATCTGCATCAACAGGTAGTACGATCTTTTCTGAAAACCGTGTTTTTACTCCCACAGATACTTCCATCACTCCCTCCAATTGAAATGGCTGATAAACAAGAAAAGTAATTGAATGTACAGACATTGTAAGATAGACATGTGCAATGGATAGTAGGGAAGAAAACATGGCATGAAATAATTCACATTTATGTTGTCTAAGCAAACAGAATAGCAGGACATAATTTCACATATATGATGGCTAATTAAACATGATAGCATGACACAATTTCACATGTATGATGGCTAACTAAGCAGGATAGAATGACATACTTCAAAATATGATGACTATGTAAGCAGGATGACATGATATAACTATCGATGTGTCTATTAAAGTGGTTGGCATGCCATAAATCACAAACATGCCGTCGATGGAAACATGATGGCATGATATAATTCCACGGATATAATGACATAATTTAAAATATGATGACTATGTAAGCAGGATGAGATGATATAGCTATATTATGTCTTTAGAAAATGGGTTGGCATGCCATAATTGAGATACATCTGTCTATGTAAACATCATGGCATGACATAATTCAAATATATGATTTATATACTAAGGAAGTGGCGGAGGAAATTGCATATATGATGTGTCAACTAAGGAGATGGCATTCAATATTGTGTATATGATGTAAAAAATAAGCATTGCAATACAACATATGCATTATATGAGTAATATAACCCTGCCAAGTTTGAGCATACACCTCAGGGGGATAATAGGACTGGTCATTTGCCTCTGAATCCTCCTTTGAAGAGCTATCTGTAACCAGCAAGATATCTTCTTCAGCAGGTAGCATTGTCTGCTCTGAAGACCTTGTTTTCACTCCAGATTTCTCCATCACCAATTCAAATGGCTGATGCACAGGAAAAGCAGTTGAATATACAAACATTGTCGACAAAAGCAATGAGAAATACAAAAAAGAATGACATGATATAATTCACATATATGGCGCTTGCCTAAACAACATGGCATTGCATAATTCACATACATAATGCCTTGCAACAAGATAACATTGCATAATTCACATATACAATGTCTTGTAACAAGATGGCATTGCATAATTCACATATATGGTAATTAGACACTAAACAGGTGGCATTCACACAAAGCATGTCTAAACTAAGCAAATGGCATAGCAATGCAAGATACCATCATACGATATGAGTAACATAACCATGCCAAGTTAGGGCATGCACCTCGGGAAATATGGTGGTCATGTGTCTCTGAATCCTCCTTTGAGAGCTATCGATAACTAGCAAGACATGCTAACCGTCGGATAGCATTATGCTGCTCTGAAGACCTTGTTTCTACTCCAGATTTTTCCATGACCGTGCCGAATGGCTGATGCACAGGAAGAGTAATTGAATGTACTAAAATTGTTGACAAATTTAACACATAATAAAAAATGATGGCATGATATAATTCACATATAAGATGATTGGCTAACCAGGGTGGCATTGCAAAATTCACATATATGATGCACAGCTAGACAAGATGGCATTGCATGATTCACATATCGATAAAGAAACAAAGCAGATGGCATTGACACAAAGCATGTCTAAACTAAGCGGATGACATCTTTAATGTATCTGATAAGCAATGCAAGGCACCATATGCATGATATTACCAACATCGGCATGCCAAGTTAGGCGAAGACCTCATGGGGTAAATAGGGTGGTCTTCTCATACGAATCCCCTCGAAGCAGTTATCTTCCTCTTGATTACGATCCGAAATGGGTGGAGGGGGGTTGCCTTTCGTCCACCATGGAGCAGCGTCGCATGAAATTTTATTGCCACGCAAGGCTCGTCTCTTTTGCTCTACATGATCGGTTCCATTGTGTACAATAAGCGGCATGCATAGGAATAAAACATAGTGAGATTATGTAAGGAGTGCATGCACAAATCGAGTGATGGTAGCAAACTATGGATAGACCCAAAACCAATGATAGCGAGGCGGATAATAGCTATAGTTAAAAATACAAATAATGGCTCCTTTAATGTTTGTTTGCACCCAACATGAAACTCATAGTAGACTCAGGAGATTAACGAGATAGTAGGCAGATAGTCTTGATTGCTGCCCCAATATGTACCCCACAACCATTTGAAAACTCAAGTTTCAGCATTAGTTTGGACTGACTCGAGTCTAATAGGTGAACACGGCGATAATGTAGCATGTCGTCATATTAGCGACACATAACAATGCGGAGACGGAAGAGTCACGACCTCTCTTGCGGACTCGTGTAGTCCTCAAGGTCATCTGCTCAATTGATGAT
Source organism: Aegilops speltoides (assembly GCA_021437245.1). Lineage (NCBI taxonomy): Eukaryota > Viridiplantae > Streptophyta > Magnoliopsida > Poales > Poaceae > Aegilops > Aegilops speltoides. Next base: position 13,367 of record JAHHZJ010003370.1, read on the forward strand.
GGTAATGCGGTTATCGTGGCTGCCGGCAATGAGAAGAAGATCGAGGCGTGAAAAGCGATCTGGAAGCGGATCCTCTTGTGGTGAACCCTTCCATCGTTGGAGCGGTGGTGGGGTGGAACCTTGACGGCGCTTGAGGCGGGACAAACCACACAAGGTTTTCTTTGACACATATCATATGTGAGTAATTGAGTAAGGGCTTGTTTGAATTTGAGGATTCTAACAATGCAAGGATAGATACATAGACAATAATAGTATAGGAATGCTGCGTGCAAAATAGAGAATTTAAAAACGAGTTTACCTTAATCTGGGTGTTTGATTCACAACAATTGGAAGATCACGGGATGCAAAAAGCATGGTGAGATTAAGTCAAACCACAAGAAAATGTCGGTTATAATGCTATTATGCTACTATCTCTTAGTCTTGTGCTTGATGAATAGGAATATGAAAAGGAGGAGGAGGAAATTAGAATTCCTCGGTTTTTCTTTCAAGGAGACACTAAAGGAACAAATCCTACCATTTCCTTTGCTCCATTCCTTTGCACCAAATTCATGAAAAGTAGTACCATAGGAAACTTTCCAATTCCTATGTTTTTCATTCACTTTTCCTTTCAAGCATTGGCGATTCTAGTAGGCAGGCTTGAGCAAGGAAAATCCTACACTAAAAAATGTTTTTGTGCTACTTCTATTACTTTGGACCCGAGCCCTTGCCATACTAGCTCAACTCCCGGGCCCATCGACAAATGCACAGCTCAAGCGAGAGATAAATAATGATGGTGTTCAAGAGAGTCCATCACGGATAGCTAAGTTGCTGGTACCTCACGGCTTGTCATATAGTAGGATAAAATAATCGTATTTCCCGTTACTACAGTGCTCGATGGACAATATATATAACATGTAGAGTAAAAAGAGATGCAACAAGTGTACAACCTCTTTGGTGAAGCCATGTCGATCTCAGCGTGATTGGGTTGGCGGTGAGGATGCTCCGGTGACTTTCTTTGTCGGAGGAGGAGAAAGATCTTAGGCGTCTGGAGATGGAGCACGAGTCTGCTCATTTGTGATGGAGGGTTTCATCGTTGGAGCAGCTCCGTTGAGTTATGCGATGCGAGGCTGAAGCGGGACAAGAGACAACGAACAACGTTAACCTGAGTGGAATTCTAATAGCATCTCCAATACATGGCGTAAAATACATAACCACAAAGTGCTAGATGTAAAATACATCAGCCGCTCATCTCTGAACTTAAATGTCGAAACTGAACTTAGCTTGAAACCGAACCTAGCTGTCGAAACTGAATTTTCTTTGTCGGCTGAGCGCACTAGCAAGGTGAGGCTACGTCGGTCGTGACTTTTTCATCTCGGTCGATCGATTTTGCGGCCGTTGAATCTGAAATCAAGGGCTGCGGTTCATCTTCAACCTCCACCCCACGAGCCGCCCGACCACCGGCCAAACAGCATCCCTGCGCCGCCGCCCGAAAACCTCCCCACCGCCCGGTCCGCGCCGCCCGGCCATCCCTCTAGCTCCTCCCCGTGCGAGCTTTTCTCCATGATCCCCCACCCTGCCCTTGCGCCCGCCACCGCCCGGCGACCACCGCCCCATCCTGAACCCTAAGATAGATAGTGGGGTACCTCTCGTGAGCCCCCCTCCCGCTGTGGCTGGTTCTTCCATCACCTCGGCGAGCCCACCCTTGAAATCGGTTGACCCAAAAGCGATTCGATCGACTAAAGTGTAGCCAAATCGGCTTATAAGCAAGAGCAAGAAGCGAGCATGGCGCGATCAAAGCAATAACAAGCGGACCGAGGCGGGGACCGAGAGAAAAGCGAGCAGCGAGCCTTGGCGAAAGCTAAAGCAGCAGCAGCTCCTCTTGATGTGCGTCGCGCCCGAGGGCGGCGACGCCGTGGAGAAGTGGCGGCGGCGCCGCCGTGGATGGAGCAGCGCCATGTCGGCTCGGGACCGGCGCCGGCGCATCGTGAGATCAAATCAAGAAGAAAATGCAGCGATTAGTGTACAACCTCTTTGGTGGCGCCGATTAGGCGCAGCTTCATCAGAAATGGTGATGATGATGCTCTTCGGTGGTGCAGGTGAAAGGCGGCGGTATGGGAATGGAGGTGGCGCGAAAAGCGAGGAACATCGGGGCAGCTCCTTGGAGGTGGAGGGCGGGGTGGCTAAACGGCGGGGCGATGAGATCGACGATGGATCCTCATCGGTAAAGTGGATGAGGACATCGAGGTGTTCTTGTGGGCGATGTCGTCGGGGAAAAGCTCGGTGGGTGGCGGGACGGAGGCGAGGGTGTGGGGTTTTGTCACGGGTTTTCGCAGCCTCGGTGTATGCGAATGGGTGGGCGGATGGGATGGCGGTGGGGAACCATGGCTTAGAGGCAGCTTGTCGAAACGTGGGGTAAGTTCTGAAAGTACCCCACCGATTTGAGGCGGTTCTTCGGTTCAAAGGTACCACGGGCATTTCGCGTGTCGGGATTTCATAGGAGGTGGAAGTTTTTCAGCAGCGTTGTAATTTCGGAATAGCAAAGGCGGCGAGATGGAGGGAGTTGTCGAACACAATGATACAAAGATATATCTTAAATATTTCGGGCTAACAAAGGCGGCGGGTTGAAGAAGCGGGAGTTTAGCAGCCACGATGAAGCAAGACACTAGCTTCAATTTTGGCATAACAAGGTGCGGCTTGAAATTTGGAAGAACAAGCTTAACGTGTACCCAAAAAGACAATTTGCACCTCAACACGCAACACAAACAAACACCATTTAGACTAGAGTAAGGTACCGTGCATTGCGCATGAGATTTAACAGCAAATTATGAATAAATACCACATTATAGCATGCAAGCTTTGAGTCATATATGCATGATGTAGATGTTCGTTTAATTCTTATAGTTCATTTCATTCAAAATCATCTGGTTTTTATAAGAAAGCTAATCTATTTTAAGATTCATGGAATTGTGCGTTGTAAGACATAAAGTGAAAAACAAATAATGGCAAATCATGTAGAAAACACATTTGGGCAATTCTGATACGGAAGATTCTAGAATAAATAAGAAGTGCTTGTGTTTTGATGTTTGTGCATTATGCTTAAGTTTAACCATGGAGTCTTCTAGATTATACATGTGGCGAAATCTGGTGGAATCTAGATGATATCCAATGGCCAATAGTGCTCAAATTTGCCATCTTTGGACCATCGGATTCGCCTCATCCAATGACCATCTTTCAAAGTTAAAGTTACCCACACAATATAAAATATATATAATATAATATATATAGGGGTATAGATATAGATATGTGATCTGAAGCCGCCATCATCTCCAATTACATGCACGCGAATGCGACATGGGCAAATGATACGCCATCGGTATCTCAAATTCAAATCGATCTGACCTTGTTCAATGTGTATACATTACAACATGCTCGTTTCCAAAGCACACAGCGCAGATCTCCGTTATATTCATGCATGCATGGGTTTCAAACATCAGGTTCTCTTATTCAAATATTTGAATTCAACTTTACATTGATTATGACCTCACCTATTCTTTTACACCCACACAATAGTCTTCTCTTTATAATTGTACCACTAACTTTCTCTCGTGCATGCATGCACACACACTACCAGTCGGCATTATCTATCGCATGCATGCAATCTTTTTCTTCAGGTCGGTCTCCCATGAAGGCACACACCCACACACATCCCCCTCTCCCTCATACCGGGCATTCTTTATCTCTCTCGCGTGTATGCGCAATGATCGATGTTCCTCTATGTATGTGTGTATATAGCTAGGTCTTTCATAGTTTTCCACACAGACCGATCAATCAATATATCCAGTGAGGTCTCACCCTCTTTCCCACGTCCACATCGATCAATCTATACCTCTCCCACGTCCACATCGAGCAATCTATACCTCTCTATATAGAATTAACATAAATAGCAAATACACCCACATTAATTATATATCAATGTCCCCTCTCATCATCCATGCCTTCGCTTCATCTCTCGGATGCATGCAAAATGGCGAACGAGAGGGTAGTAAAGAGCCCTACCCCTAACATCACTATATATCGAGGCTAATATGAATGTGATCATTAGACAATTGCTGCTAAAAAGGTTTAATTTCATGAATTGACCCTCCTCATAAAGATTAGTAATGCTTGGCCCCTAGCTCATTTATTTTTCATGGCTCCGCCTTTGCGTTACAACAGCGCGTGTTCGCCCCTCTCTTTAAATATCGATCTCGCACTTGTGCATTCCTTCATAGTCTCCTCCACTCGGCCTCGCACCATCTTCTAGCCCCACGGATTTTGCCACATGTACAATCTAGCAGAGACTCCATGGTTGAACTTAAGCATAATGCACAAACCTCAAAACAACAGTGGTTCTCTTTTGTTCTAGAATCTTCCGTATCATAACTGCCCAATCTTTTTTTCTAGTTGAATTGCCATTATTTGTTTTTATTTTATGCTTTACAACGCACAATTCCATGAATCATAAAATAGATTAAGGGCTTCTTTGATTCAAAGGATTCTCGAAGGAATTTTTCCTATCTTGGTTGTTTGATTCGTAGGATTGTAAACCATAGGAATTTTTCCATATGATTCATTTGCACTAGATTTCATAAAACATCCCATCCTCAAACCTCTTTGAAAGAATTCTGCGTTGTTTCTATGCACAATCAAACACTCGTACAATCTGTAGGATTCAAGGCGACATTCCACTATAATCCCATGTTTTTCCTATTCACGCGTTCTTAGCTTTTTATAAAAACTAACTTGATTTTGAATGAGATGAACTATAAGAATTAAGCGAAGGGATACATCACGCATATATGACTAAGAGCTTACATGCTGTAGTGTGGTATTTATTCATAATTTGGTTGCAAAATCTAATGCGTGCAATGCGTGTAAATTACTAATACTTATATGTGCAAAACACGTAAATTAGAATACCAATGGCACGCTACAAAGTGTCTCTCTTATAGTTCATGAAGCCACGTGGCACATGTGGAGGCGTTATCGCGACCTCCTTGCGTGGATTGATCCGCGATGACGTGCTGCTAGTTCGAGAAGAATGTACTCGTCCTCCACGAGCCATCTTGCGGTACATGCGAAGCGAAGATGTGCGCATGCCCGCCGCGCACTCATTCCCTCGCGCACACTGCGTGTACCGGCGGGCGCAATTTTGTACCAAGATCCACCCATGTGATAATTTGGGCGTGTAAAGTCGTTCACTTCATTGATGGTCAATTAATACAGCGCATGCAAATTGAGTGGGCGTGGTAGCGGAAGAAAGACATTATTACTCCACTCTTGGCGCATGCGAAGTAGTTAAATCGTGGGTTGCTAGTAGTACTTCCATTGGTCTCCTTCGTATTTTGTGCCAATTTTGTGATAACATAATATTTACTCATTTGAGCGGTGTAGTCTACTTGAAATTTATGTTCCACTAAACTCATCGGGAGCCGTTTGGGCCTCGAAACCAAAACCATCAATTAATCTTTACCTTGTTCCCATCACATTAAAGCTTGCTCACATCTACTAGTACTACGTACCAAACCTGAGCGTGTTCCCACTATGCGGTATTAGTACTACTAGTGCTAGTACTTAGGTTATAAAAGGGAACTACCTAAACAAAAATTACTCTACCTTTCCTCCTCATAAGTGCTTATTCTTAGTAAAATCGTTGCCATGGCCGGTGAGCAGACCTCTAGGTCGAGAACTACTCGTAACAAGGGAGCGGCAACCAAGGCTGTGGAAAAAAAAGAGGGCTAGCCGCCACGTAGAGACCTCGAAAGATCTCTCACGGGCAGGCGATGGCTCCCAGGAGCGCCCTAGCCGCGGAGGCGAACATGCCGAGCCGGTGGAGCTGGAGTCGTTATCCCTCGATGGCATGCCCGATCAGCTCAATAAGCACCTCAATAAGCGAAGGAGTTCATCAAGGCTTCACGGAGTTCTTGAAGGAGAGCCTCGGCGACATGCCTGCTGAGCTCAATCAGCGAGGGAGTTGACCGCCCGGCTTGGTGATCTTCTTGAAGAAGAGCATTGCCTCGGAGAAGAAAGCGACCGGCGAAATCCTGCGACCGGAGGACAAAGCGAAGCTACGCACGAGATCGACTGTTGAAGGAGAAGAACGCCCGGTGGAAGAAGCTGCATGAGAATAGTAGTCCCACGATGAAGATGCTACAAGTCCTCGTCATGGAGCGAGAAGGAGGAGTTGGCGAAGCTCCGCATCGAGCACCGGCTCTTGTCAAAGTGCGTGTGCGGCCATTGAGCAGATGATGAAGGCTCGCGTCGAGAAATCCCGTCATGGGCAGAATGAAGAAGATGGCGGAGGAGACGCGCAGGAGATGGAGGTCGTGGAGGCGATGAAGAAGCGATTCACGACTGCTGCGGCGAGTTAGATCATTTGGGGTGATAATCTTCCTTCTTCTTTTCTCTTTGTGTTTCATCTTTTTGCTTGGATGTTTACGCCGCGTGTCACGTTCTCTGCGAGTCATGGATAGAACAATGGTTTTTGTTTTTGAGGAATGAATAGAACAATGCTAACAATGAGATGACTAGCAAATTAGATCATTTTTATCTCCATATGGCACTTTCGGCTCCCGTGTTTAGTGCTCCTCCATCGCGATACTACTCCGATGGAAAACTTGAGTATACCGCCTGATTCTTTGCTCCTCCTCGATCGGTCGTCGGCGCATTTATCTGAGCAGCCAAATCACAAGCCCCACCTTCCAGCAGTAATGGCCGTCAAATCACAAAGGCCCTCGCCTCTCGTGAAACCGACCAAGCTAGACTGCCCCGCCCTCTAGCCTTTTAAAAAATGTATACTTTTGTATAGCAGTAGTATCGATGGATTGTGCCATGGAGCAAAACTTGAAATTAAAAAAGGTGGTACATATAGAGCACTCATCACCAAATTATGCATATAGTACTATTAAAAGGCAAGTCACAATAATGGTGTCAGCACAACCCACCCTCAAATAAATCTAAGCACCTTGAAATTCTTTGACAAAACTAAGCACCACTGAAATTCTTTGACAACTAAACTCTGGCTATATGATGTTGGCCATATATATTATGCGTATATAATGTGAATAAGCAGTGGTAGTACTATACCAACTAAAAGATGAAATGTAAGAAATACTAGTATGTACTCCTTTGAAGAGTTAAAGTAACAAGAAGAAACATAACATAGTTACTTTTGGGGCTCGGCACAACAAACCCCTCAAATTAAATTAAGCACACCTGAAATTAAACTTTGCAACTATTCCGGTGAACCTTGCATTAGAACCACCATGAGCAGCGACACTGCCACCTTACTCGGAGTCCTTGTCCACGTCCTCGACTTAGTCCTTGTCCCTCTTCCTCTTGGCGATACTTCTTTGCTTGAACCGCCAACTTGGCTGTTTCTCTTCATCCAACCCTTGTAGATATTGAAACAACGGTAGCCATCCATTGTAGCATCTTGGATGTGGTCTATATCTAGTACATTCGCTGCCATGCATGGCGATGAAAGCGTGTATGGAGGTTTCTCTAGTTTGCGTCTGAAGGATGAACCATGGCTCTGCCGGTCGGCGTGAAGGTGACGAGAGGACACCAGCCCGATTCTTTTGGAGGTCGAAGGTGTTGCCTACATGAGGCCTATCCGGCCTGAGGACTTCTTTGTTGTTACCAAAGTCTGATATGAATTTGACTAGGTTGCTCTCGAGAAGTCCTTAAAATCCTGGCACTCAATGTCGGCATGGCATATGTGGTAGACCAAGCATAAGTCATGCCGCAAAACTGGATCACGGCGGGCTTCTTCCTCTCTTTGTCCTTTAGATCCTTCTCTCGTCCCGGTATGGTGTACTCAACATCTAGCCCGCGACCCACTCATCATGTGAGTCTTGAACATGCGTCTGAGCGAAAGGCATCCTTTCACCGTCGCGGAAGAAGCGGGTGTAGATGACGTCGAACTCATCGCCGGTGATGGTTCTAACCTTGTACTCACCGCCGATCGGGGAGATTTGGGGCGCCATGGATTTGGGAGGAGGTTAGGATTAGTGGAACTGCCGTAATGTGAAGGGCGGGGACGGCGGGAAGCGAACCGTCGTAGTATTAAAGGGCGTGCGGGGGCGAGTAGGAAGCGAACTGCCGGCGTCGCGAATGGTAGGGTAGTGGCTTTCCATTCTCCCATGAAGCGGGCTTCCGAGATCCCTTGGATCGGAGATCGAGCAGTTGCATGGCGTGATTCTAGACCAATGGGTGAATATCCTATCACGGAGGTTATTACGCAAATTTTCAGCAACTTAGCATGCGACCGTTTGATCTCGGATCAACGGCTGCCGGCAACCCGTATCATGGTCGCGCCTACCATGACCGTCGAATTCGCTTTCATGCGATCAGCGCCCTTGGAGATTTAACACGGTGCGTTAGGCTATCTGATGTTGGCATGTCATACATAGTCATCACTTAGTCACTCATACTACAACAAGGTTGGCTATAAGGTTGGCTATAAGTGTACTTTTTTTACTCCTCTCTATCTCTTTCTTCGTACTCCCTCCATCCCATAATATAAGAACGTTTTCGACACTAGTATAGTGCCAAAAATATTCTTATATTATGGGACCTGAAATACTAGTATTAATGCATTTGCCAAGGGTGACCTCTTCCAATGAAATGGTGTTGCTAAGTTTGCTTCATTTAATTAGCTATAGACTCAAAATTGTCTTTTCACGTAGGTACACGCGCTTAGCACCGTTTCTTCCTTGGGTCACCAAACTAGTCTCTCTCTTCTTGATTAACTTGCCACATCAGACTTTATGCCTATGTGCAAGATTAAGCACCTGTAAGAGCAAGTAAGGTGCCCGTCCGTTGCACTAAAGAGTGAAATGCATTGATAAAGGTGTTGTTTATTTTGACAAAGGATGTGGGGGTCAAGTCATGTGCAGCGAATTGACGTGTCAAGCACCAAATAACAGATGTAGAACAGCGAGGATGCACCCCATTCTTACCGGCCGGTGTTAGTAATGAGCAATGAGGCGTCAAATCACAATCCGCACCTTCCCAGACGAGACGAAGCAACCATTATTTCACACTTGGTTCGACATCATCTCAAACCACGTACTAGTATTGCTTGGCCTCAAGAGGACACAGCGCGTCGCCTTGGTACATCATGACCGTGGGACCGCATGAATGAGCCATGCTTCCCGCCGATCGCTAGGTAAAATCACCTCATTTTACTATACTTCCTCGGATCGGTTTACTACATGGCATGCCCGTCGTTCTAGGTTGAGAATTTAGCGGCTATATATATATATATGATGAACGATATGCTAGCCTTTTAAAAATGTATACTTTTGTGCAGTAGTACTCCACTATCGATGGATTAAGCCATGGAGCAAAATTGAAATTTTAAAAAAGGTGGTACATATAGAAGCTAAATCGCCAAATTATGCATATAGTACTATTAAAAAAGCTAGTACATGCTTAATTGGGTGCTAAATTCTATTAAAGAAATACTAGTACTAGTATGTACATCTTGAAGAGTTAAAATGTGAGAAGAAACATAACATAGTTCTGCTGGGGGCTCGTGAGAACACCCCTCAAATTAAACTAAGCACACGAAATTAAACTATGCAACTAATCCGGTGAACCTTTGCATTAGAAGTTTAGAACCGCCATGAGCAGCGACACTGCCACCTTACTCGGGTCCTCGTCCCGTCCTCGACTTAGTCCTTGTCCCTCTTCCTCTTGGCGATACTTCTTTGCTTGAACGCCAACTTGGCTGTTGCTCTTCATCCAACCCTTGTAGATATTGAAACAAAGGTAGCCATCCATTGCAGCGTCTTGGATGTGGTCTATATCTAGTTCATTCGCTTCCATGCATGCGATGAAAGCGTGTAATGAGGTTTCTCCGGTTTTGATGCGAAGGATGAACCATGGCTCCACCACAGTCGGCGTGAGGGCGGAGAGAGCACCAGCCGATTCTTACGGAGGTCGAAGGGTTGCCTACAACGAGGCCTATCCGAGCGGAGGACTTCTTTATCGTTCTTAAAGTCTCTGATATGAATTTGACTGTTTTGTCCTCGAGGAAGTTCTTAAAATCCTGGCACTCAACGTCGGCATGGCATATGTGGTAGACCAAGCAAACATTATGTGCATAAACTGGATCACGGCGGGCTTCTTCCTCTCTTAGTCCTTTAGATCCTTCTCTCGTCCCACGGTGTGGTGTACTCAACATCTAGCCCAGTGACCCACTCATCATGTGAGTTTTGAACATGCGTCTGAAGTGAAAGGCATCCTTTCACCGTCGCGGAAATGCGGGTGTAGATGACGTCGAACTCATCGTCGATGATGGTTCTAACCTTGTACTCACCACGATCGGGGAGATTTGGGGCGCCATGGATTTGGGAGGAGGTTAGGATTAGTGGAGCTGCCGTAATGTGAATGGGCGGGGCGACTAGGAAGAACCGCCGTAGTATTAAAGGACATGCGAGGACAAGTAGGATCGAACTGCCCGACATCGAGCGGAAGGGTAGTGGCTTTCCATTCTCCCATGATCACGGGCTTCGAGAGCCCTTGGATCTGAGATCGAGCGGTTGCATGGCGTGATTCTAGACCTATGGGTGAATATCATATCACGGAGGTTATTCGCAAATTTTCAGCAACTTAGCATGCGATCGTTTGATCTCGGATCAAGGGCTGTGAACAGCCCGTATCATGAGTCGCACCTACCACGACCATCGTGTCGCTTTCATTGTGATGGCAGCAGAATCTAACTGCGGTGCGTTAGGCTATCGATGTTGGCATGTCATACATAGTCATCACTTAGTCACTCATACTACAACAAGGTTGGATATAAGTGTATTTTTTTACTCCTCTCTATCTCTTTCTTCGTACTCCCTCCGTCCCATAATATAAGAGCGTGTTTGACACTAGCTAGTGTAGTGTCAAAAGCGTTCTTATATAATAGGACACAAAATACTAGTATTTATTGCATTTGCCAAGGAGTGACCTCTTCCATTGAAATGGTGTTGCTAAGTTTGCTTCATTTAATTAGCTATAGACTCAAAATTGTCTTTTCACCTAGGTACCGCCCTTAGCACCATTTCTTCCTTGGGTCACCAAACCAGTCTCTCTCTTCTTGATTAACTTGCCACATCGGACTTTATGCCTATGTGGCAAGCTTACTATAGGAACAAGTAATTACAATAGTCGCTTTACATGGCATTTTGCATATGTGGAGGAAAGAGGCAAGGAAAAAGTGGAGAGTGGGCTCTCATGCAAGAGCTAGCCTCTACTACTACATGGTGGAGCATTGGGAGAGGCACACTGTATGGAGGTGGTCGGGAATCGGAGACTCACGCCGGTCGTGGCGCCATGATTAAAATGATAATGGCAAGTCAAATCAGGGGCCCCACTGTCCAGCGATAACTTCATTGTCAAATCACACAACCCTCGTTTGCGCAGCCTACTCCCTCGTCTTCTCGCGTCTCTGTCGAACCGACTAGGCGGAACATCCCGCCGCCTACCGGGCGGAAAAGCCCGCCCTCGACTTTTAAATAGTATACAATATACTAATTTTGCATCCATTGATTGTACGCCATGGAGCAAAGCGTCTAAGCAGCGATACACTTGTCTGAGTATACAGCATGCCGTCGCGTTCGCGTCGCACCCAGGACGGTCGGTCGATGCAGCCGCTGCTCTCCGAATGGAGCAGCGTCATATTGCATTCGCACACACATGTGGAACAGCAATTGAGAACCAACCATAGGCACACTCGGCCCCGCAAGTCGCGTGACTTAATAGAAGAGAGGCGGCGATAGTACTAGAAGTGTTGTACTATGTAGGTGCTGGGCGATCCCACAAGACACGGAAGATCGATTCGTCCATGCATGTGACCCGGACTCCAGCGAACCGCGCTGGATTGGCTATCGTCTACATATCGTGCGAGGCTGTGTTGTACATGGTTGTAGTTGTGGTGAGAAATTTAAAAAGGTTTCTTGTCATCTCGCAAAATTATGTGTCATGTGCCGGATGGCTGCGAGGGTTAAGCAGGACAAGCTGAGTTGGGCTAGTCATTGGGGCACATGCACGAGCGGTGACTACTCGGCTGCCATCTAGGTCAAGCCAGCTATGTTAATTAGGACATCTATCGAAGGACCCCTTTTCTCTGAGTTTATCTTTAATTTAAGCTTTGTTCCTCGTCTAGTTTGTCCGTCGAGATTCATGTTGTCTCCTTTGGGCAATGAGGTTATGATTTCTTGTCATGTGTCATTTTTACGTGTTATATGTTATAATCCGGTAACCGAGATCAAAATGATGACAAGCTGCGCCTCCAGACCCGTGCATGAAGACTTCTCGGCAGTCATTGGCGAGTCGAGCGGCTCGATGGACAAAAAAAACTAAGTACTACTCCACTATAGGCGAGGAGCCTCGCGCTTGCTTGCTAGTGTTGCTCTCTTCACCTTTCTCTCGGCCTCTCGAGATCTAAACACCAGCGGTGGCCACTCTCTCTCTCTCTCTCTCTTCTCACGCTAGTCACAGATCCAGCCGGCTCCTCTCTGCCGAGGAAGGTGAGGAGGTGCAACGTTCCTGTGATGCGTCCTCGGCTGACGGCTCTTACCTTGTTAGGCGCGTCGATCAGCTGCCTTGCCATTCTCTCCCAAGCACGGCTTTGGCGAGGAGGCCTCAACCCCTTCTTCCTCATTGCCGTGGTGTGGGCAGATCCGGCCTCCCACCGCACACCTAGCGACATCCTGGCGACCATCAGGTATAACTTCCTTCGAAACCGGCCTTGCTCTACTTCCCGAGCTCTTGACGTCGCTGCATTTGTAACTTTTACTATTTCTCAGGCACCCTCGTAGATAGGATCCATCGGCTGTTCGAAAACCACCTAATTTTTTTACGTTTAAGAGGTAAAACTAGTTCATGCACTCGAATCTAGTACTACTTGGTTCAAACAAGGAAGAAAGGGGTGGGGGTGGGGGGGGAGGATTTGTTACTGAATCTAGGACTTGGTTGAAAAGAGTAAATAATGGGGCGAAAAGTAGCGGTGGCTATCAAGCTGGTCTCTAGGTCTAATAGGAAATAAATGGAAAGCATGATACAAACTCAATATAAACCCGATCTATTGGTTGAAAAAGGAAAGAAAGTGGGGACTGGGGGACAAGTCCACAGAGTAAGTCTAGCACTAGACTTGCTAGCCTCACACATTATAAGGTGGCTATACCGAACAAAAATGGGACCAACCTAGATATCTGTTACGATGTTTGTTGCCCGAGCCACTCTTATGTAGTGCCCTTTGGTAAAATGTAGCGATCGCCTTTGTTAAAAAGTAAGAGACACGATAAACCAATGTTGTTTTCAATGTAATGCCTCGATAATATGAATCAATGACACTTCTTTACATGTCTGCTAAAATTTCCCATTAAGATAAGTCGGTTCTTTTCATTAGAAATGCAAGCATCTGGTCCGCCTACTCTCCGTGCCCAAAGTAATGTAAGTATTTAACGATTTTCATAGTTAATCCTAATGCCCACACTAATATCTAGCAATGCCTTTGCTTTAGAAATCGCTCTTGTCCTTGTAGCATTGCTATTGAGATAAGGAACATGCTTCTTTTCATTTGATGCATGTTTCATCACTTATTAGTCACCCTCCTTTCCACCTTTTTGTGCAAGCAGAGATATACATTTCACACTCGATCTTAGTAGAACTGCACAAATGATATCCAAATTATAGTTGAGCATTCGGGAGCTTCACACCCAACCTTGATGTTGCTCAATTATATTGCAACTAATGAAGAAGAAGCTCTGTGGGTTTACGTTTTACGATGGAAATGGAACGGGGCTGGAGCCCTTTTCTTAAAAATTGAAGAAAAAGCTGCTAGCTCATGGGACATTGCTTCATTTTAGGTGAAGCTGCACAAAAGGTCCCATGAATTGAATCATCCATGTTGGTGGTGAAAGAGCCGAGCTTGACATCGATCTAAGCACCCGGCCTCCATCCTTGCGATGCGGTACACCTCGTTTGCCACCTGCGACCCTAGTGTCCTTGATAAAATGAAGTAATAATCTGATTAAAATAGGCGAGTGTCATCTCTATCATTTGATTTCCAATGTAGATAAAGAAAGTGCTTCTCTTTGTTTAAGTATGTTTCATCAACTAGTACCATTATTAATGTTTAAGCGTTTCTGCAAACTGGGGTGCTTAATTTTAGTTGATATGTACAAAAATAGAGATTTGAATGTCTCAAGGCGCCTCCTTGTACTACTGTTGTACACTGATGTTCATCACTAGCACAAGGTGTATCTGGGAGACTTGGGACGATGTCCAGTATGAGGCGTACCGTATGAGGCATCGCAGGGCCCATCTCGCCCTCGCAGCATGGCATACTATGATACTATTGCTATATTTTCTTCTATTTATTTTGTGTGTTTCATCAACTAGTGCCACTATAATGTAATCACACTTTTTCATTATCTGTGCAAACAGGGTTATTCAGCTGCATTTTGGTGGAACTACACAAATGTACGTATGGACCCGGCATATATGCAGAGTCGAGGTGTGCAAAGTAAAATTACCGACACCAACCATCTTTGCATGCACGCATTGGCATCCACAAAACCGATTGGGATGTGTGGCGCTCTCTGTGGGCGGATCTTTCTCGCTGCAAATCCTCTAACCAAATACTAGTAGCTTATATTGGTAGTTTTCTAGGGAGTACTCTTTTAAGAAGAAGCACCAATCTATTTTTCTTTATTTGTACCTTTGTGTCACAACTTTGACCCAAAGGTCGAGAGCTATTTTAGGGTGATTGGCGTAGTACTCGGAGACTGATTGTAAGCATGATTTTCATTAGGTGTCACTGCTGATTGTAAGCATGAGCAGGTGGAAGATTAGGTTAGTCTGGCTTACCTTAAACCCTACGCCGCCCGTTGAAGCAGGGCGTCGAGAACCGTGGAGAACATTGGGGAAACAGCGTCGCGCCATCCGGCCTCCTCTTGCGTTGGGAGAGCGAATACTCCTGTGTCTCGGGTGGCTCTGCACCCTCACGAGCGGCACACCATACTCGATCAATTCGTTATCCTCTGGGTGCTCAACCTTGACCTGCGCCCACCACCTCCGCTTTGTTGTCGCCTTGGGTAATCATGCCGCTCCATCCGCCCATAGGAGATACTCGATGAACTCGGAGGCTGCGGCATGGTATGCCGAGGAGTACATGTACATCGCCGCCGTCTCGCTCTTTCGCATACATTGCCACATGGCCCGCACCGTCCTTGAAATCTCCCACTCATTGTCAAACCAACTAAGGATCTCCTTCACACAGGCTAACTTTGCACAGATGCATACCGATGATCTGCTGATTCATTCTTGCATCCTCTCCATAGATGTAGTTTTGAGTGGTCGGTGCTAACTTTGGAAGATGGGAGGAGGGGCGGTGGTCTTGCAATAGAGAAGAGAGAGGAGAGGAGGTGGTTTGGAATGGAGATGATGGAGAGGAGAGGAGGTGGTTTTGCAATGGAGAGAAGATCCGAAGAGAGGCGAGGCGGTGGTTTTGTAATGGAGATGAGAGGAGAGGATGTGGTTTTGGAATGGAGATGATGGAGAGGAGAGGAGGTGGTTTTGCAATGGAGAAGATCGAGGAAGAGGGAGGCGAGGCAGTGGTTTTGGAATGGAGATGATGGAGAGGAGAGGAGGTGGTTTTGCAATGGAGAAGAGGGAGAGAGGCGTCTGGCGGATGATTTAGGATTAGGCGAGAGGGCTGCCTGCTGTGGTGGATCAAAATCAAAATCAATTTACCCTTCAATTAAAAGCGACCCCATTAACTAGTCTCCCTTTTATTACGGGTCATAATTGACCATGATTTTCACACATAAAATATATCTTATATGTTGCAAAAATAATATAATTTGAAAGTACATTCGAATCTGAACCAAGCGATACAATTTTTTATGACATGCATTCACATTTTGCTTGTCACATCTGATACATGGTCAAACTTTGACCCAAAATCATAAAACAACAAAAAATACTTCCAAGACCAGTGTGCGCTCTTCGCTCTTCTCCTCTTAAACCACCGCGCTCCTCTCTGTTCCAATCTAAATCAGCGCGCTCCTCTCTCTTCCATTTCAAAACCACCGCCCCTCCTCTCTGTTCGGTCCAAAACCAGCGTCGCTCCTCTCTCGTTCTAATCCAAAACCAGCGCGCTCCTCTCCTCTTCCATTCAAAAACCATCACGGCGAGTGAAGGTCTTGTGGAAAATAAATCGATGGAGAGTACAACCCGATCGTGAGGATCGCGGCGACGACTGTGAAGCTAGCTAGGATGTTGGATATCTGATCTTGGTTTGACAACAAGGACCAACTAGCGGCGGCGACATCCATGGCCAAATATCTGCCTTGAGTGAAAAGGCGGCGATAGTCCGGAGGAATCGCGCCGGAGTACATAGACTGCTCCTCGGGCCATGGAGCAAATAGATTCACGAATCCGATCTGAGGAGGCGGTGGTGGGAGTATCAATCGGATGGAGCATCCACGAGATTGAAGGATCGAGCATCTCAGGTGCCGTTTGTGAGGTGTCTGTCGGGCGAGCGGTGGAGTCTTCGTCGCCGAACCCAACTTCAAGAGAAAGCAGTTGGCCCGACAAGCGCTTCCCGCCATCGTCTCCTCGCCATTCACATCGTCTCACAGGCGGTATGCGCCGAGGAATAGGAGGGGCGCCCCCCCAATAGTCGGGGAGGTTGTGAATTGTCGGGGAGGAGCTTAGGGTTGTCGGTATTTGCGAGGTTGTGAATTGTGTTTTGTGTTGTGTATTTTGAGAGTACTTTCGGATATAAATGTCTTTTGAATTTCATATTTGCGATATTGAGCATATGAAGAATTTTATGAATTCTAGAGATCTATTTTAGCACTTAAAAAATGTAGTTTCACGGGGAGTATAAAAGTGCGAGATGAGAAAAGCGCAAGTTTGAGTTTGAATAAGCGCAAGTTCAGATTTAGATAAGCTGTAACTTTCGAGGCGAGCATTTATATTAACACGGCCTTTTCAAACAGGGTTAACATCATGTTGGAAGTTTTATTAAGTGGTGAAAATGGAACTACCAGCCGATTAACATCATCTGATCAACATTCATGCATAGCACATCTTCATATGATGCAGTCAAAATGCCCACACAATGTTGAGTGTGTGAAACAAGCGAGGACGAGTTTTGGCAAGTGTTGGGCGTGGTTTTAGGCTGCCCGTCTAGGCTTTCATTTTAACATGTGCAGCCCACGACCTCGGATGGGAGGCCTGTTTGTATTTTCTTAGGGCCGTCATGTATCGACCGGCCTATGGACATCCCATCAGAGGTTTTATTTTGGCAGCCCAATATATGTATTTTTTAAAAGAAAATCTGAAGTGCATTCTATTTTTCTATATAAGAATAGGAGCATGGTACAACTTATGTTTCCTTTTAACTATATTATATATTTTTAAATTATTTTATATGTTATTATATATTATTTTTATTGTCATCATATATTTACGAGATACTTACATATGTAAGAAAACAATATCCCACATCTTATTAACTTATAAAAATAATTTCTTAACAAATAAAATCTTGGGTTTTTTGGCACAAAAATCCTAGTGATTGTGTACAAAAGCTTGGTAAGATTTAAGGATGAATGTAATAATATCACTTATTATTTAAATATATTTATAACAAAATGCTTAGCCCTTTTTATTTTTTGATATCATTCTTGCCCAACCCAATATTATAATTAGAATCAGCCCAGCAAAATGGTGTATCTAGATAAAGTGCAAATGGCCTGTAATTTTTTAGGAAATAAAATAAATGGGCATATGAAAGCTACATTAATTGTTCACCCAGCCACTAATGGCTGTAATTCAAAAAAAGATCAAATTATTTGTAAATTCTACGCGCAAAAAAAAAAGGCGTAAATTCTGAAAAAAATGGGTTGAATCGTGCCACATTTTGGAGGCTGAAATGTGGGTCGATAGGTGAAGCCAAGCATGAAATCGTTGTAAATTTAGTCGACAAATGATTACGACATGTTAGCCGTTGGATTTACTTCAGCAGTGGCATCCATCTTCAATCTCGTCTTCTTCCTCCGTATTGTCGGGACCACCTCCGCCTCCTGTTGCTAGCAGCTCACCTTATGCAGCTTTGCTATGAGCGTGATCCACCGTTGGCGAGGCCATCCTCAACCCTCCACACCTCTGTTCTTCTCCACCATTGCCGAACCACACGCACTAGAACTAGTTAACCCTCGTACACCTCTCCGTCTCGACTCTACTCCGCGTCTTCCCATCTCCGCTCGTTCGTTGTCCGGGGCCTCACCGTCGTCCACCACCTTGGATCGCTCGGCGCGGCGTGGTCAACATGGTCGACAAACGACACCATTGGAAGTAGGTGTGCGTGGAGAGGCGACAGTGAGTCCACTGACGCACACAAGGAAATGCCTCCTTATTACGCGCAAAATAATGATTCCTCCACTTGACATCTGGGACCCACCGGAAGGGCCTCTGTATTTCATGAAAAAACATGCCCCCCGCTGACTTGTCGGACCCACCAGCTATCTTCGCACGCAAGGAAGTGCCTCCTTATTACGCACAAAAAAATGAACACCCCCCTGCCAGCTGGAACCCAGCATACTGGGAGGCTGACTTGTGGGCCTACCAAGTTGACGGGGACGGAGGGCTTTGTCAACTTAGTCAATATGAATGATTCTAGCTCATGTTACCGTACGATGCTCATCCAACGGTTGTAGTGCTTCTTCAACCTCTGGTCTTCTTGCTCCAGCCGCCCAAACCAGCGCCGGTCGTGCCGCGTGCTCCTGCCTCTCGTGGTCGGTTGTGATGCATGAGGCCTCACCACCCCTACTACTCCTACGCTGGCAGGCCATCCCTCTACTCACCCACCCCTGTTAATCTCTGGCTGACGGCAACCTCACACGCGGCCGAACCGGTGAACCCTCGTACTCCTCTTGGCGTGGGCATCCATTGCTGCGTCTTCCCCAGCTTGAGTCATCCCTTCCTAGGCCTCGCCGTTGTCCACCGCCGTGGTGCTCTCGGCGTGGCTTGGTCAACATGGTCGAGCGACTTCCATCGGATGTGGGTATGCGTGGAGAGTGGCATGGTGGGTCCTGGCATGACAAGAAGTGCCTCCTTATTCTGCGGAAAATAATGATTCCTCCACGACGGTGAGGACCCACGGACGAGCCACCGTATTTCGCAAAAAAGTTTTCCCTAGCTGCTGGGACCCACCTACATCTTATATGCGAGGAAGTGTGTAAGGGCAAAAAGCGATTAGCCCCACATTGCTAGGACCCACCGGCTACATCTTCGCACACAAGGAAGTGCGTCCGGGCAAAAAAGCGATTAGCCCCCATTGCTGGGACCCACCAGCTACATCTTCGCATGGAAAGGAAGTGCGTCGGGCAAAAAAAACAATTCGCCCCTCATTGCTGGGACCCACCAGCTACATTTTCGCCGCAAGGAAGCTGGCGATGGTCGGGACCCACCTGGTGAAGCGTACATAGCGTTGTCATTCAGTGTGACGTATGCGTACATATATCTTGGTCGATGTAAGGCGTGCGCGTGTCGTAGTAAGCGGCGTCGTTAATGTCGTAGTAAGTAGCGCGCGTAGCATGTACTGCGTCGTCTGGTGGCGGCGGTGCAAGAAAAGAAAATCTGACCCGTATGTGTACATATGGGCGGGGTCTCGAGCGCCTAATCGCGCGCATACATCTGGCGAGGCTCGTGTTCATGGGGAAGCGGCGGAATGCGTCGTGTTCATGGGAGAGCAGCGGAATCGTCGTGTTCATGGGGAAGCAGCGGAATCGTCGTGTTCATGGGGAAGCAGCAGAATCGTCGTGTTCATCGGGAAGCAGCAGGCAGCGTGGGAGCCAACCGGCTTAGGCGGAACATCGATGAAGCGAGGCTGGCGTACCAAGCGGAGAAATGGACCTCCTCACGGTCGAAGCAGGGTCTGTTGATCGGGAGGGTGTGGCGTGCCGCAAAGCGGAGAAGCAGACCTCCTACGGTGGCAGCAGCGAGTCTGTTTGCTCGGGAGGGTGTGGCGTACCGCAAAGCAGACCAAGCGGACTTGTGTTGGGCCTTCTGGTCAAGCAAGAGGTCTGTTGATCGGGAGGGTGTGGCGTGCCGCCAAAGCAGGAAAGCGGACTTGTGTTGGGCGCTACTGGTGAAAGCAGGGGGAGGGTGTGGCGTACCGCCAAAGCAGGACTCTATGAGATACTATTCATCTACAGTGGACCTCCTCCGGCCTCCACGAGCTCAAGTCGACCTCCTCCGGCCTCCACGGGCTCCTGTTCATCCGGCCTCCACTGCGCGCTACTCCACAGCTCTTGTTCAACCACCCCTCCACAGGCACCCCTCCACCATCTCTGTTCATCCACCCTCCACACCACGGGGTCTGTTCAACCACCCTCCACGGCCACCCCTCCACGTCTCTGTTCATCCAGCCCTCCACACCACGGGGTTCTGTTCATCCGGAGGCAGCGCCACCGCTCCTTTATTCATCAACCCCCATAGCGCTCCTTTGTTCATCAGGCGACATCGATAAACCCGATTATAGCTTGATAGCAAAGAATCGCTCCATCGGGTTGATTAATAGCCATCGATCGATCGCTCGGGTTGATGTAGCGTAACTGCGGTCTGTCCTTCGGGTTGATTAGAAACCCAACGCCTCGCTTCGAGTTGATTAGAATAGCGCCCTACGCACTGCAGCGTCGTCACGAGAAAGCGCGCATCGCCGCTCCGACCTCCCGTAACGGCAACTCCCGAAATTTTCCTCCCCTTACTTCTACGGTTTTCCGTCATGGACAGCCCAAAGAATGTCATGCAGCTGCGTCTCCGGCCTGCCGGACGAAAAGCCCATTTTACATCATGATTTTTTGTCATAAGTAGGAGCCCACCACATCTATGATGATACAGGGTTTTCACAATTATCGTCATAGAAGTGTCATATGTATGTGAGAAAAAAATTCGTTCAGCCCAAAATGTCACGGATGTGTCTTTTTTGTAGTGTAATGAAAATAATTGGACTCTTCGAGCAGTTCTGAAGTAATTCTGAACTAATTGAGTCAACTCTGAGCCTATCCAGAAGAAGAGAGTGTTTTATTTCTCGATCTGAATATATGCAGAGGCAAAAAAAGTCAATGAAAGAAAAAGGTATTAAAAGCGAACATGTTAAGAATTTACCTCCTATTGAAGAAATACATGGTCTTAATATACGCTGAAGAACCACATTGTCTTGATAACCCGACCACGAATTAGTAAAGGTAAATTCTCTCTATAGATATGATAAAGTTGAAATCCCCTCTACTAAATTTCATAGAGAGTTAAAGAATAATGCTTTCGAGATAGGATGTGTAAGCGATAATCTGGCGAGAGTTAAAGATGAACTTCACCGCGTTAGCAAATATGCTTCTATGGTTGCTACTCAAGCTGAGCAAGTACACAAAGCTCAAAATGATTTGCGTGATGAATTAAATAATAAAAATGACTTTGCGGTTACAGTGGCTACTAGAACTGGTAGAATGACCCAGGAACCTTTGTATCCTGAAGGACACCCTAAGAGAATCGAGCAAGATTCTCAGAGAAATAATTTAGAGGCACCTAGTTCTTCTAAAAAGAAGAAAAAGAAAAATGATAGAACTTTGCATGCTTCTAGTGAACTTCTTTGTAGACACACGAGAATTCCAATGATATTTCTATTTCTAATCTTTGAAACTCAATCGGTGATGAACATGAACCTAGTGATAATGTTAATGATAATGTTCATGTTGATGCTCAACCTAGCAAAAACAATGATGTAGAGATTGAACACGCTATTGATCTTGATAACCCACAATCAAAGAATCAGCGTTATGATAAGAAGCGATTTTGTTGCTAGGAAGCACGGTAAAGAGAACCATGGGTTTAGAAACCCATGCCCTTTCCTCTAAACCATCCAAGACAAAGGATGATGAGGATTTTGGCGCTTTCTTTGAAATGATTAGACCTATTTTCTTACATATCGCTTAGCGATATCTTTGAAAGTAAATGCTTACGCTAAGTATATGAAGGATATCATTACAAACAAAAGAAAGATACGAAGCTGAAATTTCCACCATGCTTGCTAATTACACTTTTAAGGGTGGAACACCAAAAAACTTGGAGATCCGGTGTTCCAACTATACTTTGCTCCATTAAAAGAAATTATGTTAGAACTACTTTATGTGATCTTGGAGCCATTTGTTAGCGTTATGCCTCTCTCTTTATATCGAGACTTCAATTGAATAAGTTGACACCTACTAAAATATCTTTGCAAATGGTGATAAATCAAGCTGCTATACTGTGGGTATTTGTGAGGATGTGCCTATTGTGGTTGCAAATGTCACTATCTTAATGAGACTTTGTTATTCTTGATAATCCGGGGCGATAGTATGTCTATTATCCTAGGTAGACCTTTTCTTAACTCTGCGTGGCTGTTATTGATTGCAACAAAGGCAATGTCACTTTTCATGTTAATGGTAATGAGCATACGGTACACTTTCCAAGAAACAATCTCAAGTTCATAGCATCAATTCTATTGAAAAAGTTCCAACTATCATTTTTGGAGGTTTTGAATTTCCTCTTCCTCTTGTCAAGAAAAGTATGATATTCTTATTGTTGGGGATTTCCATATCCCGTTGAAATAACTTAGTGTTATTCAAAATTTCTCGGCTCCGTGTTATTGGAATGAGTTTGTTAACAAGACTTGATCAACCTTGTTAGTGGATTCATTTTGATGATCACGAGATGGGCCGAAACTAGAAGGCACAACCTACATGCCCTCCTTTTACTACATTATTTAGAATAAATAAAGCAAAAATAGTATTATCTGTCATTTTCGAATTATCCGTGCATTAAAAAATAGTCCGAAAATAAAAGTGCTCCAAATGCCTGCAAATTTAGTATGATTTTTTCGGAATATTTGAGGATTTTAAACGAAAACAACTGCAGGAGGGGCAAGCACCGGAGCCACGAGAGAGAGGCGCGCCCTCCTATAAGCGCCCTGTCTCGTGGGCCCTGGTGGCTCCCCTCCACTTATGCAGCACCCACACTTCATCTTCTACCCAAAAATCCCCATCCAGCTCAAGCACGAGTTCTAGCTCGTCTTGATGTGATTCGATCTCCTTGCTCAAAGTTCCATTCACAAAACTGCTTTGGGAGATTGTTGCTTGGTATGTGACTCCTCCATTGGTCCAATTAGTTTTTGTTACGGTGCTTTATTCATTGCAAATTTTTGCTGCATAGGTGACCATGTTCTTGAGCTTGCATGTTAAATTTTGAGGTCCCAAGCAATTCAATGAATGATATAGGCTCTAGGCACTTGTAGGAGTAGTTGCTATCAATCTTGTTTAATTTTATTCACTTTTATTTTGAAGTTACTAAAATTTCAGAAATTTTTCAGAAAATGTTGAGGAGACTTTTTAGGGGCTCTTCTAGCCAAAGCTAGGAAAAACAAGCCAAAGAAAGGAAAAAGCCAAGTATAATCTTCCTCGCTTAGCGAAATGCGGTCGGTGTGAATGGCCATGCAAGGATTTCTTGAAAGAAGCGAATTCATGAAGACTTTTATGCTTTAATCGAGACTGCAGGCCTCACCGGTTTCATGAACGACCGAATCGATCAGTATCTCTTACTTACCAATACTTTCGTGCAAAACTTTTATTATTATCCTAAGAAGTCACCGCCTATAGTATCATTTCATTTATATGATGAATTCAAAGAAATGTCTTTACGTCATTTTTGTGCGGTATGTAGGATACCTTATGAGGAGAATTGAGAGAACCCCATCGTGAAGATGTGGGTGGCTTCATTAAAACAATAGCCGTAGAGGAGCCAAAGAAGGGCTTGGCGAAAGTCTCTAACATACACTTTCTGTTTTATGCTACTTTGCCATATTTGCTAGTAGATGCTTGATTGGTGCGTGGAAATGGTGGAAACTTGGCGTTCTGATATTATCATTCTTCAACATGCTTTGCTTGGGGACAATACTTTTAGTATGGGTGCGTCGTTGCTAAACGACTAATACTGAATCGTCTAAAAGGCCCCATATTTGGAGGTATCTATCTTTGCGTCTTGCTAAACATTTTGAGATACCCATTAGGCACCATGAGGAGGAGGAGACAAAATTACCTCCTCACATTTTAGATTACAAGAGCATGGTAGCACACAAGTTTATTGTTGACAATGAGCAGAAGATGCTCTTGTATAAACTTAGATTTAATAAGAAACACATTGAGATTATTATTTTGCTTGTGCCTATGTTGTTTGATTTGCTTTGAAAATCGTCTTGTCACGAAGCGGTGAACAATCATCGAGCTCAAGCTTTTACTCGAACCTGAACTGAGCGGAACTGAGCTGGACCATTATCGTGCATCATCATCGATGGGATCGAGAGATGACCAACCGGTGGTATCTGATTACACCTCCCATTACACTAGGGAGAGTGGCGGTCCTTGGTATTAAACCAACTTAGGCCAAAGTCTAAGCTTGGGGAATCGTATTTCTCACCGACTTCGTTCATGCTCACACACTAGTCGTCGGTGCTCATACTCTTTCATTGTATTATCCATGCTAGTTTAAATATCTTTTCTAGTTTTCTTCTTGTGTGTTTGATAAATCTTAAGAAAAACCAAAAAAATTAGTTAGTTTAATTTCCATGCTTGTAGTAGAAATTAAAATGAAAACCAAAAGATTTCTAGTTCTTTTTATTTGTTGGGAGCTTTCCGTGTAAATAGTTTTGTTTTCTTGTCTTTTCTTTGGGGAATTAGAAGACTACATTGAAAATGTAGTGGCTCACATGCATGATTGTTTATTTAACCTAGAGCCCATATTACCTTGTCTTCTCTCTTGAGTTGAATGCTTGCGATTCGAGCTTAGTCCATTGCGTACACTCTTATTATTATACACATCGTTCGATCGTGCAAGTGAAAGGCAATAATGACGATATATGATGGACTTATTGGGATGAGAAAAGTTGGTATGAACTTCGATCTCTCTTGTTTTTGTAAATATGATGAGTTCATCGCTCTGAGTCAGCTATTATGAAGTAAACATATTTGCAATGACATTTAGATATTATAGTTGCTTGTGCCATGCTTGATTAGCTATGAGTTATAATGGTTTACCTTGTGTGCAACATGCTATTAGAATGATTATGATGTGATATGGTGGGATGGTATCCTCCTTTGAATGAATTGTAGTGACTCGACTTGGCACATGTTCACACATGTAGTTGAATTAAATCAACATAGCCTTCACAATATTTATGTTCATGGTGGATTATATCCTACTTATGCTTGTATTGGTGTAAATTAATTTTAATGCATGTTTCATTTGTTGTAAGCTCTCTCGATTAATTAGCTTCGGTCTTTTGCTAGCCTTCACATGTACTAAGCGGGAATCTGCTTGTGCATCAAACTCCTTAAACCCCAAAGTTGTTCCATATGAGTCTACTATACCTTCCTATATGTGGTATTTACTGCCGTTCCAAGTAAATTTGTATGTGCCAAACTCCAAACCTTCAAATGAAATTCTGTTTTGTATGCTCGGCAACTCATGTTACAACTAGGGCTGCCTATATCTTCCATGCTAGGTGGGTTATTCTCACGAGGTGGACTCCGCTCCTCATTCATGAAAAGGGCGATGCAAGGATGCCATCCCATGATCCAAAAGATCAAAAGCAAATCAAAATTACTAAACAAAACTCCCCGGGGCTGTTGTATGTTGGAGGCACTTTCGTTGTTTGAGCAAGCCATGGATTGATGCTTGTTGGTGGTTGGGGAGTGTAAACCTTTACCATTCTGTTTGGGAACTGCCTATAATGCATATAGTATGGAAGATACAACCATCTCATAGTTGTTGCGTTGACAACAAAAGTATGCCACTCAAAATGTTATTCAATCTCTATTTTAAAATCGAGCTCGGCACCTCTACAATTCCTGCTTCCCTCTGCGAAGGGCCTATCTATTTACTTTTTATGTTGAGTCATCACCCTTCTTATTAAAAGCACCCATTTGGAGAAACACACTGTCATTTGCATTCATTATTATTGGTTTATATTGGGTATGACTTATTGGATCTATTTTACCATGAATTACAATGTTTAGTCAGTCCTTGATCTTTAAAGGTGCTCTACATTTATGTTTTGCGGTCTCGAAGAAAGGGCTAGCGAGATACCATTTTGTTATATCATGTTATAATTATTTTGAAAAGTGTTGTCATCAGAGTTTTATTGTTATGGCTCGCTAGCTGATTTTGTTATTGATATGAGTAATTGTGAGAGCTAAGTGTTATTGTGAGTATGGTTAGTTCATAATATTTCTTGAAACTTGAATCTGGCTTTTCATGTTTACAACAACAAGAAACAAACGAGTTTGTAAAAGTTTTTCTTTATCACTTTCAATTTATCAACTGATTTGCTTGAGGACAAGCAAAGGTTTAAGCAGGGGAGTTGATCGTCTCCAGCGTATCTACTTTTCAAACACTTTTGCCCTTATTTTGGACTCTAACTTGCATGATTTGAATGAAACTAACCGGGTGTATTTGTTTTCAGCAGAACTACCATGATGTTTTTATGTCTAGAAAAGAAAAGTTCTCGAGAATGTCACAGAAATCCACGGAGGCACTTTTGGAATTAATAAAATTTTGGAAAAGAATCAATGCGAGGGGCCACGAGGCTGTCAGACAGAGGCCCCCCTAAGGCTGGCGGCCTCCTATCTCGTGGGCCCCTGGACCTCCACAATGTCAACTCCAACTCCATATATTTACGTTAGGGAGAAAAAATCAGAGAGGAAGTTTCATCGCGTTTTATGACACGGAGCCGCCTAAGCCCTAATCTCTCGGGAGGCTGATCTGGAGTCCGTTCGGGGCTCCGGAGAGAGTCGTCGCCGTCGTCATCATCAACCATCCACCATCACCAATTTCATGATGCTCACCGCGTGTGTGAGTAATTCCATCGTGAGGCTTCTTTGGGCGGTGATGGGTTGGATGAGATTACCACCATGTCATCAAGTTAGTTTTGTTGGGGTTTGATCCCTAGTATCCACTATGTTACGAGATTGATGTTGCTATGACTTTGCTATGCCTAATGCTTGTCACTAGGGCCGAGTGTCATGATTTCAGATCTGAACCTATTATGTTTTCATGAATATATGTGTGTTCTTGATCCTATCTTGCAAGTCTATAGTCACCTATTATGTGTTATGATCCGACAACCCGAAGTGACAATAATCGGGATACTTCTCGGTTGATGACCGTAGTTTGAGGAGTTCATGTATTCACTATCTGCTAATGCTTTGTTACGGTTCTCTATTAAAAGGCCTTAATATCCCTTAGTTTCCGTAAGAGACCCGCTGCCATGGGAGGGTAGGACAAAAGATGTCATACAAGTTCTTTTCCCATGCAGCCGCATGACTATTTACGAATACATGCCTACATTACATTGATGAATTGGAGCTAGTTACATGTCACCCTAAGTTATAGCTATTACATGAGAATGCATCCGGCATAATTATCCATCAGCGATCCATTGCCTCTGAGCTTTTCACATATTGTTCTTAACTTATTTACTTTTACATTGCTCTTTGTTACAACTACTACAAAAACCCAAAAACATTTATCTTTACTTTTGCTACCGTTACCTTTATTATCATACCACTTTTGCTACTAAATACTTTGCATGGATACTAAATTATCCGGTGTGGTTGAATTGACAACTCAAGCTGCTAATACTCCTTGTGTCAATCAATAAATTTGGGTTGAATAATTTACCCTCGAAATTGCGATCCCCTACACTTGTGGGTTATCAAGACTAATTTGTTCTTGGGGAGCATAGCTCTATTCTCTGAGTCACTTGGGATTTATATCTTGATCACTATGAAGAACTTGAAAGACACTAAAACCAAGATTTTGCCCTCAACTGAGGGAGGTGGAAGGCCATCGCCTGCCTAGATTCTCCTTCCGTTATTAGTGGTTCACACCTAAACCTACTCCTATGAATTCATATTCATGTTATTGATGATGCCACTTCCTCTATGCATGATGAAACTACTTACTGCGTGATACTACTTTGCCATTAGGTGAATTTCTTGATGAACAACTTGCTAGAGTTAGGGAAATGAAAATATTGAAGAACCTACTATTGATGATAGTGATGATGAAGGTTCCCCAATGATTATGTATTACTGTTGTTCCTAAGGGTTATGTTGTGAATGAAGAAGCTAGGAAATTTTGCCTGATAGAAATGATCTTAATAAATTATTAGCTAAATGGAAGTAGCAGTCTCTTAATGCTAGAATGAAACCGATCCCTTTTGCTACTTCACCTATCGTATTCTTGATAAGGATTATGAATTTCTGTTGATCTGAGAATTATTTCGTTGAATTGATCCTTTTATGGCCTTGAATCTAAAACTGTTTGGCACATCTTACCAAGTTAAATGATATAGCTAACCTGTTTACCAATGATGGAAGTCTTATTTATATATTCTTAAGATATTTCCGTTCTCATTAAAGGGTGATGCTAAGACTTGGTATGATTCTCTTGCTCGGTTGTGTGTGTAGTCCCAGGATATGATTTATTGCTTCTCTACTAAATATTTCCCTTTCATAAGAAACAAGCTGCTTTGGAAATATATAATTTTGTGCAAATTAAAGAGAGTCTCCCCAAGCTTGGGGAGGCTTCTTGAATTTAATCTTTGATCATCCTCTTAAAAAATGAAATACTTGATATCTTTTATAATGGACTAACGATGCTTCCAAGGACTACTTGGATAGTTGTGTTGGTTGTGTTTGAGGATCAATAAATTTGGGTTGAATACTTTCCCTCGAAAATTTGCGATTCACTTGTGGGTTATAATCCGGGGCGGTTGCCTCCCGGTACTTATTGTGCGGCGTCGCACTTATTGGGGTAGTGGAAAGGGGTCAGGATGATCCCCCCCCGTTCGGCAGGGTTATAAATTGGGAGCAAGGGGGGCGGACATTATTCTCCTCGCCCTCCCCCTTTGCTCTTGCTCTTCTTCACCGGGCCTTTCGGCGTTGGTTCTCAAACAAAACCGTTGTCATCCATCTTCTTTCTTCCTCCCTTCCTCGATGGCCTTGCCGTCGGGCTCTTGGATGGGCTCAAACGTCACCAGGACCCGCCCATCTTGCGCTATGGCCCTTCCGGATCGTATGTCCCGTCCGTTTGCTTGGGGCGAGGCCTAGCCAGGAGGTCGAGCGTGGTCTTTCTCCGCATTTGAGCATGGATTTGGGTTGGAGCACCTTCTTCCGCATGTTCCAAGGTTCTTGGGCTCGGCCTCCCTTGGTGGGTTGTTGTCCGTTTGGCCTCACCCTTCGAGGGACGAAGTCAGGAATCGCCTCGGACCTTCTTCTCCCCGCCCGGCCGGAAGTTGCCGGCGCCAAACGCCTTATCCCAAAGCGGGAGGGCCCAAGATCCGGAGCGCCTGGCGGAACTCCTTCTTCGCCCCAAAAGGGCGACCCTCAACCGGCCCCTTCGCCGCCCGCCATGCGGCCCACTCGGCGCCCCTCGCGGGAATTCTCGATCCATGGGGGTGGCTTGGGACAGGGAGGGGTCACCGAACGACCTACCCCTTCAACTGCGGTTCCCCATCTGGCCTCCCTCCCGGCGGGGGGTTTGTCCCAACCCTGGGATCCCCGCTGAAGGGCGGTCCGTGGACGCATCTTTAAAGACCTTCGAGGTGCGGTTGGGAAAGGCCCTGGTAAGAAACCGGCGCCGGGGTGTTTGGTCCCTTTGTGCTCGCTCTTACCGCGCCGGCCGGGGTGGGCCCGCCGGATTTTGGAGTCTCCGGGGGGCGGGGCACCGGGCCTGGCCGGGGGGAGGCCGAGGCCGGACGGCTGGGCGTCGTCCGGTAAATCTTTTTTCTCTTTGTTTTTGGTGCGAGCACCAAACGGGGAAATTTGGCCATTTTGGTTATGGCGTCGGGGGGAAACGGCGCAGCGGACTGGGCGGTGGGTTACGGAGCCACCCGCCCGGGGAAAAACGCGCGCGTATCGTCTCAAGTTCAAAAAACTTCTTTGTATTAAGTGTTTTAAAACATTTAAACACATATTATTTTGGGCAACCTTTAGAAACCCCCAAATTCTTTTTTTCAGTTTCAATTTTGAAAAAAGGAATATCGCATCCAAAAGAATGAAACCTTGGGGGTATTTTAGGAAGCTATGTGGGAACTTTTCCGTCGAAAGACATGAGGAGGCCTGAATAGGGCCCCCGGCCCCCTACCCTCTTGTGGGGAGGTCCCCAAAATTCTTTGATGAATCGTTAAAAATGAAACACAAGTGGATCGGGAGTTCACGGCCAAGTTGTGAAAAACCCTCGGGTCCATTCCTACCTGGGGGAACCCATCACCCGGTGGCCATCTTATCTGGTTTATGAGGAGGGAGTAGTTCACCCTGGGGCTGGGGTTACTATGTTTGTATTTTTTCTGTGTTTTCTTAAACTCTTGATGTATCCGAGTTTCTTTTAAGTTGGTTTAAGTTTCTCCCCCTTATCTCTTGGGTTGGTTTTCCTTTAAGTTTCTTTGGATTATCGTTGATTTGGGAAATTGTTATGTCTTCCGTTTTATTGTGGTGACAATGGGATACCGTCCACTTGATGTAGTTTTTATCAACTTGCGGGTTCCCAAACCTATCATATTGGCACTTTTATCACTCTCTTAAAACTTTGGGGCACTCTTTGAAGTTTGTGTGTTGGGGAGAATCTTTGTTATGATTCGTTTCAGCCCCGGATCTTATCAATGGAACAGGGACTTAGGGTTTTGGGATTTTGTTAAAGGGTTATTCTTAACCCAATAATTATAAAAGAATAACTTTAGGTGGTTTTCCCTCCAAATTCTTCTTTTTCTCCGCATTAGTGCTTTGGATGACCTTTTGCAGGGGTTGATTGACACTTGTTTTATTTTGAAGAACCACAGGAAAATTTGAACCTTGGCCTTGTTTCCTACATTGAATACCGTTCAGCTCACATCAATTACCTTGGGTATTTCAGATTACAAAAACCTTTAAATATATTGCCGTAACCATTCTTCGAATAGGCACCACAATTTGCCATTGTAGGGTGTGTTAACAAAAACCTTTGTTATTTGGTTCGGGTCACGCCCTGATCGGTAATTCAATGTCCGGACTTAACAAACCGCATTAAAGCAATTCAAAGTATAATCTTCCCACAACCCAAGTAATCATAAGGAAAGAGAACATAGTTGGCTTACAAGCCATTCCAACAATTACAGAAAAAGCTTACAATCCGATAAATCAATCCGCTCGGAACCAAAATAAAAACCCCCTCGACAAAAGGTCCCATGGTGGGCTCCATCGACCAACTAGACAAAACAACCGGGGCAAATTTATTGACCCTCCGAGGGCGTCCCAAAAATAGTTTGGAAATGGTAGTCAGGGCTCCAATATTACCTGGGTATAAACAGCAAAGCTTAAGGGAAAGGAAATAAAGGGTATGCCGGACTAAGCGAGGGTGGAACAAAAAAGGCAAAGAAGAGCACACAAGTAAGTGCAATAAAGAGGTATTGAACACCATTCGTCAAACATAAAGAAATTTCACTTCCGGACTCCGCAAAGAGACCAACGGCTACACAGGTTTGCATTTAAGGAAAGTGTCAAGTTGTCTCAAGGAATTAACAAATTATTGCCACATAACGGGAAACCGGGCTCTGAAGTTTATATGGGGGGTTCCCAAACCCAGAAAGCCCGCCATGAAGAATAACCCACCGAGAACCCCGGACGGAATCCTCACAAGCACGACAAGGAAAACAAGAAGAAGACCCCATGGAAACAACCCGAAGGGTGCACAACCGCTGAGCAACACCATGAGCACTCGGGAAAAAACCAGCCCTCGAGTTAAGGTGGGATGACCATTGGACCAACATTGAAAGGCCGGGGGCTGAAATAAAATGATGAAGGCGATCCCAAGGGAAAAGAATTTAGGCAAATTAAAAGTCAATGTTGGGCCCTGGAAATTTTACAAACAATGGAGGTCCCAAAATCACCCACGCAAAAAAAAACCGGGAACATAAAATATGGGAAACTAAGGCCAGAGTCAAAACACCAAAAGGGAGCCTTCCACCCTTTACCAAGTTAATAGATCATTAATAAAAAAATAGGATTCCCAACAAATCCACCCCATAAAATCTTAATTCACTTAGCTACCTAAAGAGGGGAGAAAACGGAACATGCCAAAAACGGTTTGCAAGGAAATTAAAGGTTGAATAAATGGGATGGTGGAAAACAGTAATAGGTAAATGACATAGCGAAAAAGAGGCAATACATGCAATTATTGAGACGGGGTAGGGCATTTGCAAAATCCCGCTAGGAAGAAGAACAAGTAGAAGAAGATGAAGCCCAAAACCAGCTAGCACGAATCCTCCGACCTGGAAAGAACTAACAAGAAGAACACACAACTAGGTAAACACACCACACCAAGGCATGATGAAACAAGCATGTATACCAAACATGAAGCTCTCATGGCAAGAGAATGAAACAAGAACAACAATAAGGAATTTAAAGAAAACAACATATACTTTCGGTAAGCCTCAACAAATTTCAAATTGGTCCAAACTGAAAAATTATGTTAAAGGTTAAACACAAGTTAAAGTCACCAAGATGCACAAATTCTGCAAATTACAAAAAGTTATTAGATTGATCGGCCCTAAAGATAAGCAAAAAATTAGGCATGATGAAAATGACCCAAACACAAGCAAACCAAAAACAAGGATCAACAGAAAATTATGAAACTAATGAAAATCAAGCAAGATTAGAGCCAACTCAAAACGAAGGTTAACCCCCAAATTAAAGTTGAAATCAAAAACAAAATGGCTCCAAGCTAAAACCAGCCAGCACCCTAAATTAACGGCATGGGCTGGTCCTTAAAGTAACAAAACAGAACCTGGCTTTCCGAAAACTGAACATGCTCAAAAGACTGGAGTATTGCAAGAAAACAAGGACTTTAAAATAACTCGGGGGAATTTTGGCATCAAACCTGTTACGGAATACTGGCAAAAAAGGCTGGCTGAATTACAAAGCATATATGCCTTCTTGCCTGAGCCAAAAGGCACGGTTGTGGCACCCTGAAACTGGCTTTTATTACAGTTTGCATGGAGAAACAAAATAAGTAGGAGTAAATGAGCTACCCTACTACAGAGAATAATGGTGGGGGCCCAACTGAAGGTGTTTTGAAAAGAGGCAAGACAAGGTATAGATACGGACCTCAGGCCCGAAAATTGAATCTCTGCAAACAACCTGGAAACTTTTAAGAATTTAGCAAGAAGAAAGCGGGCTAAATTGCAACCAAGGGATGTGGATAAGAAGACATGTATATAAAACATGATGACATTAAAGCAAAATGATTATGGGCAAGTTAACCATAAAAAGAATCTCGGGGAAAAGCCAAACAACTCCCTACTTTACAACTCAATGACTCGCAACAAACCAAAAAAAAAAGGTAAACCCAAAGTGGCTGGATAGTCCCAACTTAGTGAGCCAATTAGGAGAAATAAACATGGCAAAATGCAAAAACCGGTGAAAGAGGAACAAGGAAAGTTTCCAAACATTGGGCATAAATGAGCTCAAAGAAAATATGCAATGGAATAAATGAGATGCAGGCGAACAATTTGACATTTTGAAAAGGAGACGGATGGAAGATTGGGGATGAAAATGGTAAATGATAAAAGGGACGAAATTGAAGCAATTGTGGAAAAACAATTAATCTCCGGAAGGCGGGGGAAGATGGCGGAAAAAAGGGAGCGGGAAAGGCCTCCGGCGGCCCGGAAGGCGGAGGGCAGAAGCGCGGGGATCCCCAAAAGGATGAAACGGCCCCTGGCCTTGATAGGCACCAGGGAAGGGAAAACAGGGAAGGCGGCTTTAAAACCCAAAAGCCGGGAGGCCTTTGGGCGCCCGGGGGGGATTCTTCTGACCAGGAACTGGCGAAGGGAAGCCGAGAAAAACCCCAAAAGGGGAAAAAAGCCGGGGAATGGGCGGCCTCCGGGACTTGGGGCCCCGAAATGGCCGGATCTTTAACCGGGGAGAAACCTGGCTTGGGAAGGATAAAGGGCGGGCAACCTTGGCCCTGATTGGGGAAAAGGTGTGGAAGTTGAAAACCAAGTGCCTTGGGAAGATAAGGCTAGGGTTATCGTTTGGAGGGGCTAATTTTGGTGAACTAAGATAAATGAATTTTACCCTGGATCGTGATCAGCCCAAACATAATTTGGTGGGTTTTGGCCACTTTGGAAGGGTGTTGGGCGCAACAAAAGGCTTCCGGACCGGTTAATTGGAAAAACGATAAATGGCCGAAACTTGGGTTAAATTGAAAAGGAGGCAAAGGCCATTCAGAAAGAATAGAAAGGAAAAGAAGGGGAGGGGACATAGGAGCGGGATTGAAAAAAACCGAGGAAAATGCCGGAGATGAGATGAAATGTATGAAAATAAATAATGATGACTGATAAAAGCAAATGATACTGGAAAGTGAAAAAGACTACATCAACAAAATAAGTGGCGGAAACTGGCGATTTGGATGGCGTTAAACCTCCCCATTTGAGAGATTGCCAAAGATTAGGAGGCCGGAGGGAAAAGCGGAAGAGGAAGAAAGGAAAACAAAGTTCTTCTTTGGTGGTGAAACCCGAACCTTGAATTGAGCAATTTAGAAGAAAGATACAAAAAGAACAGTTGCCAATCCAAAAAAGGAAAAGGGTTTTAAAGGAATTGAAGGTTGAAAGACATGGAAATAAGAGCTTCACGAGGAAAAGAATTGAACTTGGATAATAATAGCCAAGGAAAAGAATGGTGAATTTGGACATTGGTGAAAGAAAGAAAAAACTTGATGAATGAAAAGAGAAGAGATGACACAACACTCGGAAAGGTAAGCAAGAAAAGAAAGACCTCACAATTCGGTAAATTTAGTGAAGGAAAAAAAATGTGGGGGGAAAGAAAAGACTTGGAATAAAAAACGGAGAAAATGAATTCTCCAGTGAATTGGAAAGCACCCTTGAAAAGAATTGACGATTGTTGGAAAATAACAACAAAGAAACTTTTGGGGTTATGGAAAATTCAAAATTGATGACAACCGCCACAAATAAACCAGATTTGATTGAAACCAAAAATGAAAATTTTTCAAAGAGGTGGGGTAACGGTCATTATAAACACCACAAATGCAAATTTCCTTAGGGAAGGCTTTAGGTGAAACTTGTAACCCAACAAAGGATTGATGGATTTAAATACCTCATTCTTGAAACTTGAATCATAAACTGAATGGAAATTGCAAGAATAATCACCACTAAAAATAATAGAAAAAAATTCACTTTAACAAATGAAAATCGCTCCTCAAAAAAACAGTTTGGCACCATTTATTTTGATTGGTTGGGATCAAAACTTAAAAATCTTGAAAACAATTAAGAAGAAAAATTTGACAACCACCTGGAGCCTCCATGGAACCCCTAATAAAAGGAGAAAAAAGAAAGAAAGGAAAAACAAGGTGAACCTTAATGATTTAGAGGATCTCGTTATATAGGGAATTGGAAAAAGAAAAAAAAAAAATTAAACCAAAATTTTTAGAACCTCGGAAAAGAATTGAATTTCTTAAACAAGTGAATTAAATTTGCCCTCATCAATTAAATTGATACAATAAGGGTTTGGCATAACATTTCGTGAAAGGATTAAAAGATATAAGAAAAACTTAGGGCTTACAACCATAATTAAAAAAAAATTATATGATAACAAGGGAATCTTGGAACCATAAAAGAAAAAAAAAAGGACAAATTCCCGGGAAAATTGGAAAAAAAAAGGGAAGATCTTGAGGGTTTAGATACATGAAGGAAGAGTTAGAGATTAGAAATATTTGGTGATGCAGGTAAGAAAGGAGAATAAAGGTGGAGAAAGTAAAGAATGTGGCTCGGGATGAAAAGGGGAAGTTGAAACCCGATGGGTGAAAAAATTTCAAACAAAACAATTATGGGGATGGCAAAAGCTAGCACCATGAATCTTAAGGATAGGCAAGTTGTCTTTTCCGGCTTCAAATTAAATGATGAGAAAACCCCAAAATTATTACCCGGGGAAAACAAAAGCGATTGAGAATAGAAAAGAATTTAAAGATCTTGGAAAAAGCATTTGCTCATAAGAATATCGAACGATCCCAAATACCGCGTGATCCTAAAAAAAATTTAGTGAAATTTGAGAAGAAGAGTAAAAACTCTATGTCGGGATACCTCACGGAAGGTCGAAGGGCGGGGAGTAAAAGAATTCTAACTCTCCGATATATATAATCCTAAATGACTCAAAACATTTTTCTAGACACAACTCGGCCGCTAAAAGCGATCAGCGGTGGGGCTCCTAAGGTGGGAAGGCTCGATTACCAACTTTCACGCCCTCGATGCGGCTATATCTCCCGTGTGAAGCCGACTTAGAGGCATAATCGCATTGAAAGCAATGTTGCAAGTGAGGTAATCTTCACACAACCAAGTAATACATAAGGAAAGAGATACATAGTTGGCTTACAATCGCCACTTCACACAATTACATGAATAAAGCATTACATCATCCGGATACAATCAAGGTCCGACTACGGAACCAAAATAAAGAAGAACCCCAAATCGACAAAGGTCCCGATCGACAACTGGGCTCCCTCTTGACCAACTAGAGCGAAACAACACAAAGGGCAAGATCTTCATCGAGCTCCTCCTTGAGCTTGGTTCGTCACACAAACTGGTTTGGAAGTATCACGGTGAGTCACGAGGACTCAGCAATCCCATTACCATGGGTATCAAGACTAGCAAAGCTTAATGGGAAAGGAAGAGGTAAAGTGGTGAGGTGCGGCACTAAGCAAGTAGGGTGGCTAACCAACGCAAATAAGAGGAGAAGAGAACAAGCGGAGCGGACGTGAAGCTAGCAATGATCAAGAGGTGATCCGAACACCTACTTCGTCAAACATAACAGAAACCGTGTTCACTTCCGGACTCCGAGAAGAGACCATCACGGCTACACCTTGATTGGTTTTAATTCGGATCAAGTGTCAAGTTGTCTACAACGGACATTAACAAATTCCCATCGCCACATAACCAGGCACGGCTCTCGAAAGTTTATACCTGCGGGGTGTCCCAACAGCCCATGACAAGCTCCGCGATCATCGAAGAATAGACCTTCACCGAGACACTCCGATCGGACTCGGTATCCGGTACATCAAGACATTTCGACAATGGTAAAACAAGACCAGCAAGACCGCCCGATCTTGAAACAATCGATAAGGGCTGCACATATCTCGTTCCGAGGCACACGGATGAGCAGACTCTGAGTAAAACCAGCCCTCGAGTTGCCACGAGTGGCCCATGGACTCGGTTCGGACCAACACTTAGACAAGCCTGGCCGGGGGCTGAAATAAAGATGACCCTCGAGAAGCGACTCCCAAGGGAAAAGATAGGTGGTGGTGAGGCAAATGATAAAAGTCAATGTTGGGCCTTCTTTGGACAAGTTTTATTCAAAGCGAACGTCGGGGGTCCCATAAATCACCCGACAGCGTAAGGGGCGCAAAATCCGGAACATAACACGGTATGGCGGAAACTAGGGCGGAGAGTGGAACAAAACACCGGCATAAGGCGAGCCTTCCACCCTTTACCAAGTATATAGATGCATTAATAATATAAGAGATATTGTGATATCCCAACAAAATCCTCACCATGGAGAAATCTTCAACTTCACGCAACTAGCGCTATAAGAGGGCTGAGCAAAAGCGGTAACATAGCCAAACAACGGTTTGCATAGGAAAGGTGTCAAAGGTTAGAGGTTCATGGCAAAATGGGATGGCTGGACAAACGGTAATAGGTAGCGGCATAGCGAAAACGAGGCAACTAGCATAGCAATGATAGTAGTGAGATCAGGGTGCGGTCATCTTGCCGAAATCCCGCTAGGGAAGAACAAGTCCATGAAGAAGATGAAGCCCGAAGGCGAACCACTGAGCGAGCGAATCCTCCGAGCAAGCGAACAGGAACTAACAAGAAGAAGCCACAACATAGGTAAACACACACACATGGGCATGATGCACAACAAGCATGATGCATGACCAAGCTACATGAAGCTACTCATGGCAAGAGAAGATGCAAACAAGAACAACACATCAAGGCAAGTTTAAATGGGCGGAACAACATATGACAATTCGGTAAGTCCTCATATGCAAATTTCGAAATTGGTCCAGAACTGAATAAACCTTATGTTAAAGTTGTTAAACAGCAAGTTAAAGATCACCAAGATGATCTACACGAAATTCTAGTCAAATTACATATAAAGTTCATTAGATTAGACTCGGGCTAGAAGATATGAGCAAAACAAGTTAGGCATGGCATTGATGCAAAATGCACCCAAACATCAAGCAAACACACCAAAACAAGGATGCAACATGAAAATATGAAACTACATGCAAAATCAAGCAAGTTTCATATAGAGCACACTCAAAAGCAACACGGTTCAACACCCACACACTATACAAGTCATAGCATCAATCATCCAAAACAACAACTAGGCATCTTACAAGCATCAAAACAACATGCTACAGCACCCTAACATAATAACAAAAGGCATGAGCATGAAGTACACTTAAAGCATAACAAAACATGAACACTGAGCTATCTCCAGAAACAACTAGAACATGCTCAAAAAGACATGGAGATATTGCAAGTAATAACAATTTAGACTTTACGGAAATAACATCGAGTTGCAATGTTTAGAGCTATCAAACAACATGTTACGAGGAAGCTATCATGGCAAACAAAGGCATGTCATGAATCTACTAATAGCATATATCAAAAGACTCTTCTGACCATGAGCCAAAAAGGCACGGAAAATATGATGGCACCCATGTAAACATGGCAAGTTTTATTACAGATTTGAACATGGCGAAACAACAATAAGTAGGCATGTTAGTGAGCTCGAACCACTCACTACAGAGCAATACATGGCATGGCAAGGCAACCAACAGTAAGAAGGCATGTTTATGAAGCTAAGCATGGCAAGAGCAAGGTCATAGCATACGGATCAACTACAGCGGCCTCGTGAAAATTGAATCTCATGCAAACAATCATAGGAAACATTTTCAAGCAACTTTGGAGCAAGATATGAACATGTTCCAGCAGGCTATAATTTCAACCAAGGGCATGAATGGATAGAAAGACATGTATATCAAAACATGTTTATAGAGCATCTCAGATTATGCATAGAATGATTAGTGGAAGCAAGTTAACATGGCATCAAAAATATAGAATCGTGAGGAAAGCAGACTGACAACTACCCTACTTTACAAGCTCAATGCACTCAGCACACAACTCACAAAAATACAAGGTCAACACCACTGGAAAGATGGCATGGCATAGTCCAACATTCATGTAGAGCTCATACTCATAGGATGCACACATAAATCATGGCAAAAATGACAAAAGAGCTCGAGTGATAAGATTACGGAACTAACGATCTGAAGCCCTATTCCAACAGCATTTCGGGCATCAAGATGAGCTCAAATGAAAATGATGCAATGGTATGAAATGATGTACTCGTCGAGATGAACAATTTGACATATATATCGCACAAAGAGACTACGGATGCAGAGATGTGTGCGATGAAAATGGCATGAAATGATAATCAGGAGAGAGGAATTGAAGCACCTGCAGAAGCGAGATGGTCGGGATCTGCGAATCCGGCGGAGTTAGCGGAGATGGCGGAGAAGGCCTTGAGGAGGCAGGAAGGCGGATCGGCGTGCAGCGGATCAGCCGGGGGCGCGCAGCGGAAGAAGCGCGGCGTGGCGCCTTGAATCCGTGAGGTCGAAGCGTCTTGCCAGGCCTTGATCGTGGCAGCCGGAGAGCGGCGAGTGGCCGCTGCTGGAAGGCGAGTCGGCCCGGCAGCACTGGCGCCTCGTGGCAGTGATTCACGTGAGTGAAGCGGAGCGCAAGGCAGCGAGCTGGCGCCAGCGGGCAGAAAGCACCAGGCCTTGAACAGGCTTCAGCGGCAGCGAGATTGCCCGTGACCTCGGGAGATCTGTGGCCAGCGTGACCGGATCTGAGACGGCCTTGAGCCTAGCGGAGAGAGAGAGCGAGCCGGGTGAGGTGTGGACCTGCGATAGGTGTGGCCGCTCGTATGCATACTGATTGAGGCGGCGTGTCCGTGGACATGTCCGTGGACGGACGTGTCCGTGGAGATAAAATAGCTAGGGTTACGCTGAATTTGAGGGAGGGCTATATTTATAGGTAGAGGAGCTAGGAGAGTCCAAATGAGGCGGTTTTGACCTTGATCGTGATCGACGACAAGAGCATGGAGGGAGTTTGGTGGGTTTTAGGCCACTTTGGAAGGGGTGTTGGCTGCAACAAAAGAGCTTTCCGGTTACCGGTTAGTTGGAGTATAACGACCTCCAAATGGCCGAAACTTGACGGGGTCTAGGTGCTATACCAAGGCCGCTAGCAAACCTCGAACCATTCAGAAAGTTTAATACCCTCCAAA